>JASANR010001533.1:0-117513 GCA_030849635.1 Wallacemonas sp. MBr04
ATGCTCGAACGCAGCCGTCCTCTCCGGTGCGAGGGGACACCCCCGCAGAAGAAGATGAACGTATGCGAGTGACTTACCCAAGGCACTCCGCAACCCCCCTTGTTTTTTGATCATTTTATTTCCAATCCTCCAAAAAAAAAAAGAATCAACATCAACACAGACGTGGCTCAAAGGAAGCTGAAGGCAGTCGTACGCGCTGAAAGAGCACCACACAGACCCACAGATTTGTGTAGCTTCCTGAAGAGAGGAAAAGGAAAGCGAAACAGACCACGCCTGCAGATGTGATGCAGGGTTTCTGGTTTCGCTTCACCCCCTCCTTTCTGCCTTTTTATTTCTCTTCTCTCTTTGTGAAACACGCACACAGCCTGTCATGCTGCTGGCGTGTCAAGGGAGGTGGAAGAGACGGCGCAAAAAAGGAGATGCGCGCCTCTCTCCTTCCTTTCTTCTCGCGAAAAAACACCGCTCATTTAAAGCGAGAACGACAACCTGTGTTATCATTCTTGTTGTGCACCTTTTACGCATCACTCATCTGTTCTCAGCACTTCACACTCTCTTCTCTTCCCCTCTCCCAATCATTCTACTTTTTTGCTCCTCAATGCGCATGCGTCTAGTCAGTTGTGTGTCGTCCGCCTCGAAGCGAGGGACATCAACAACAACAAGAAAAAGAGCAACAAAAGATAGTGAGCAGTACGGCATCACACCACGACTGTCGTGAGTGATTTCGCACGCTCTGTCACTTTTCCCCCTTTCTTTCCTCGAGATTTTTGTTCGAGAGGCAAGCGTACGCGTCTCCGCCCGAGATCGGTGACTGTTCTCGTCTCTCTCTTTCTCTTTCCCCCCTCTTTGATCTCTTTATATATTGTCAGGGAGCCATTGACATTGTTTTTGTTTTCAGTCTGGGCTCGTTTGGGTTTGTTTCGTAGTCGTTGTTTGTTTCGTTCCCCCCTTTTTTGGTGATCGTGTTGCAACCTATCACTGGCTTTTCGCTTTGTGATTTCTTTTACACTTACAGACTTAGCACTTCTTTTCTCTCTCTTTCTGTTTCCTCTGTTTTCTCTTAGCTTTAACTCATTAATAACGATAAGCGCACGTGCGCAAGCTGTTGTTTTCTCTTTCTGTCGAGAAGAAATAGCATCATTATTATCATCAAACAACAACCAACTCACTCACGACAAGAGTGAACAAAGCGTATTCGCGTCACGTGCGCGTGCGTGTACTGTTTTTTTTTTTTAGGCTCGCGGAGTTCTGTGCGATACCACCAAAATGGAGGCTCCTCCCATCCATTTCAGCATGGAATCAACTCCCGATCTCAGGCTAGGGTCGAGTTCGCCCGCGCGACCCGATTCCCAGGCATCCTGGTCGCAGTCTCTCGGTCCGTACGTGGCCACCGCAGCCGGCGTCGCGACGGTCGCCCTCCTCTGGCGTGTGGCCACGCTACCAGACGGCAAGCCTGGCGGTCCTGGTGCGGATGTGTCAACCAGCCACAGCCACAGCACCAGCAGCCACAGCAGTAGCAGTGGTGTCCCAGCGGATGGGACAGAGACACGCGCACTGCGCGCGGGCCCTCCCGACTTGTCACACTACGAGCACGTTGGTCTCCCCTGCGGTGCCCACGGCTGGACGCGCACCTTTGGTCTGCTCGCCAATCCCGCCTGGTCCACAGAGATGGCGGGCCCGCAGGGCGTGGACGAGAACGACGCGGAGGCGGACCACGCGCCAGCCGCGCACTCACACACGATGGCGGTGGCTATCACAACGACCTCGGCATCCCATTCTGTGTGCCTGGATGACGACGTGAACACGACAAGCGCAGCCGCGCTCGCCATGTCACCCTCTCGCAGTCTTTCACAGCCCGTCCTGACCGAGCCAACCCATGAAAAGAAAGCGACGGCCGTTGATGCTGAGGATGACAATCACGACGGCGAGGTTAGCTCGCACGCTGCCTCGACCTCGTCGACGGTGTCGTGCGGCTCGTCTTCCTCCGGTCTCAGCCGCAACAGTGCACGGCAGACAGCCACCCGTCCAGGGTTGCCAGAAGCCGCAGCGGTCAAGGCTACTGCTACTGCTACTGCTGCTGCTGCTGTGGCCGTGCCGTCGAACGCGCCACGCAGCCCGGCGGCAGCGCGGACCGAAGCACCACTGGCTGTGAGCGCCACACACGACGTGAGCGCACCACACGTCGCGACACCACCCGTGTCACGTCGCGCCTCGCTGAGTCTCTGGGAGCGTTTGCTCGCGCCGTTCCGTCGCTCTGCACCGTCTGCGGTGCCAGCCAAACCACGCGCCGTCCCGCCTCTCGCGCCAGCGCACGGGGATGGGCACGTCATCGTTGATGGCCACGGCCGCGAGATCCACCCGGCTAACTTCCACATCCGCGACGACAACAACGACAACAACGAGGACGAGGCGAGCGGTGCCAAGAGCACGCTTGGGGGCCAGGACAGCAGCTCCATCACCATCTACGCACCCCCGCAGCCCGCACCCAAAGCAGGGCCGAGTCGCCCGGGCACGCTGTCTCTCTCACGGTCTCTCGGCACGGGCGTGAACGTGGGTCCCACGAGCGGCCTGCACGGCGCACACGTGAATCGACCCTCGATCTCTGTCGATGCCGGCGCGGCAGGCAGCGCGGCCGCTGGAACCATGTCCTCGCAGCTGCTGCAGAAGCACATCTCGTACTTGGTCGGCTCCGCTGCGCTGGTCCGCGACGTGGAGGAACTCGCCGTGAGCAGTCCCTCCCACCATCTCCATCGCAAGGACAACCGTGGTGAGGCGGACGAGGCAGAACGACATGCGGACGACGACGCTAAGGAGCAAGCGGAGAGAGCGGCTGCGACACAACAGGCGATCGCGACCGCGCCCGGCCACCGTCGTGCCCATGATCACCGTGGTGGTGATGATAGGGCGTCAGGACTGGCGGCGATGACGACGACTCTCGATGAAAAGGCGTCCAGCTCCGAGTCCCTGAGCACGGCGGGCACGTCCGGGTCGCACTGGGCACGCGCCTCACCACCGCCATCACCGCTCATGACCGAACCCGTTCGCGCGCGTGGCCGCACCGACACGGCGCTTCGTCACCGCTCACACGGCGCTGGCGCTGGTGATGTTGTGGATGGCAGCGGCGACGGCCTCCGTGTCTCGTGGATGGCGGACGCGTCGCACGCGCAGAACCGGTTCCAGACCGCAAAGGTACGACGGGCCTCCGCGTCACCGCCGACGTCGCTGCCAACGGCGGGGCCGCTCTCCATGGCGGAGCAGCTCGCGATCCTCGAGAACCGCCGTGAGCGGCAGTGGCACATGACGCGAGAGTGGACACGCATGCAAGCGCACGGCCACACCTCTGTCGAAGTCCTGCCTGACTCGACACCAACGACAGCTGCAACGCAGACGACGAGCCCTCGCGTTGATGGCAGCGAGGCAACGCCATCTCCGGCACCACCCGCACCTGCGCGTCCGGTCTCGTCCCAGAGCCTCGGTGTTGGCTCGGCTGGTGCTGCCGTCGTCGACGCCACCACGACAACGAACGCCGTGGAGACCACTGGCGCGGCACTGTCGTCCCGGTCCTCACCGCGTACGTCGGAGACGCTCATTCCACTCAGCCGCGGTGCCATCCCCACTGCTGCGATTAGCACAGAGAGCCACACGGCCACGCCCACGCCACAAAGCACGACGCCGAGTCCCGCGGTCACACACGTCCTGGCAAGCAGCACGTCCAGCAGCCACACAAACACCGCCAACACCGCCCCCACAAACGTGGCCGCGAGCGCCCCCCTCGCCGGCGACAACCACGACCGTCGCGTTGATGACTTGCGTGTGAAGCACCAGGACGGCACGGACCAGTACTCCATCTCGCTCACCTATCACGACGCCGCCACCGGCTCCTCCAGGACGATCGATGCCCGCGCGCTGCCCGCACTGCAGCCCCAGAACGCCCCACCCGTGCTCGTCAACGGTGCCGTCACCGCACACCGCGCCACGCCGCTGCCGGCTGCGACGCACTCGGCGCCGGGCTCGAGCTCGCCCGCCCTTGCACTCCCGCGTGTCGGCTCGTCGGCGTCGACCGGGGCGGACAGCACATCGCGCCGTTTGGCCGCTGCCGCTGCCGCCGCCACATCGCGAGAGGGCTCAGCGACGACGCCAACCGCACGCGCGTTGCGGACGTCGAACCCGTCGAGCAACCGCACGTCTGGGGTCATTGCCACAGCGGCCGGCCCCACCACCACTTCCACTTCGACTTCGACTTCCGCTTCCGCCACCGTCGCGGCTGCACCAGGGACGAGCCCAACCAAGGGAACGACAAACAGCGGCAGCAGCAGCACGACGACCACGGCGGGTGGGAAGGGCCCGTTCGGGGCTCCGCTGCCATCCACCGAGCCGACGCACGGTCCTCGCCTGCAGGGTGTGGCTGGCCGACGCGGCGAGATGGTCATTGGCGCGTTTCTCGGCGGCGGCGCGTGTGGCAAGGTCTACGAGTGCCTCAACACGGAAACGAATCAACTCATCGCGGTCAAGCAGCTGGTCTTTGACGCCAAGGATGCCAAACTGCGGCAGCGACTGCGCCAGCTTGAGCTTGAGCTGGAGGTGCTCACTCTCTCCGCCCACCACAAGGTCGAGCACATTGTCGGCTTCCACGGCGCCGAAAAGCGTGGCCACTCGGTGCTCATGTACCTCGAGTACTGCTCCAACGGGTCACTGCTGGATTACATGGCAGACGGCAAGAGCAAGGATGCCCCCGTGTGGGGAGGTCTCGGTACGACGGGGCCCCCCGCTCCTGACCCATCCACCACCCATCACGCCATCAGCGCAGCCGCATGCCGCACCGTCACAGAGCGCTTCAAAGAAGAGGAACAGGATGAAGAGAGCCGTGGCCACACCACCACCACCAACGCGAACGACAACAACACAGACAACGCTGCGAATGCCAATCGCGAGACGAACGATGCGGACGATGAGGAGGCAGCAGCACGCGTCTCACCGCACGCAGCACTCGCATCGTCCGCTGCTGCTGCTGCTGTGACGACTCCGACGACCACCGGCACACATCGCGATCGCAAGTCTCTCCACGAGGCCGACAGCGACGCCGTCGTGCGGGTGAGCGAGAGTGGCTTCACCGCCACCGCGCCAGAGAAGGTCGCCACGGCAGCCACTGCTGCCACCGCCGCGCCCACAAACTGGCCACCACGCCCGCGCCCGGTGCACACGTCACCGGTGCCTGAAAGCCCCGCTGAGGTCGCGCTCGGTACCCGCCCCTCATGTCCGCGGTACTTCCACTCGCTCACGCCCGCGTCCTCGAGTGGTTCGCTGGCGGACGGCGCCGGGGTTGTCCTGGGCGCGTCCTCTGCTACTGCTGCTGCTGCTGGTGTTCACACGAGCGGCGCTGCTGCTGTTCTTGCGCGCCCCCCGCTGTCGCCGAGCAGCTTGGGTGTGCTGGACAAGGTTCGACCCGCCTCACCGTGCGCGACGACGACGACGTGCTCCTCCACCTGCGGGTCGGAGACGCTGTCGGAGATGCTGCGGCCGCAGATGCCGCCGCTGTCCATTGAGGAGGTGCAGCGCTTCACGCGCGAGGTGCTGCTGGGCTTGCGGTTCATGCACGCACACAACTACGCGCACCTGGACATCAAGACGGCCAACGTGCTGATTACAGCCAATGAGGAGTGCCGGGTGGCAGACCTGGGGTGTGCGATGCGGCTGTGCGTGTGCCCCAACGAGGAGGAGCAAGGCGCAGCGGGAGAGGACGGCACGGCCGCCTCCACTCTCGCGGCTCACACCGGTCCCAATCGACCATGTTACCCTGTCCTGAAGGACTACAACACCATCACGGAACTGCGTGGCACGGCGCTGTACATGGCCCCTGAAATGATCCGCTTCGAGCGTGCACTGATCGGCAGCCCGGCAGACATCTGGTCTCTCGGTTGTGTCGTGATGGAGATGTCCACCGGCTCCGCCCCGTGGCGACACCTCTCACGCGACAAGCTGCGCGTGCTCTTTCGGGTCGGCTCTGCCCGCGAGGACCTACCACTCCCCACGCTGATGCGGACGTGGGCCTCTGAAGCCGATGAGCGACTCAGCCAGCTCGACATGGAGTTCGGTAGCCCGTCGACGATGCGCCTCGTCACCAGTGCGCAGGCTCTGCGTGATGATGATGATGATGATGATGATGGAGAGGCGAATGATGATGAAGCAATGATGCCGGGCCACAAACTCTCACGCGACACCTACACCACCACCACCACCACCACCGCTGCTGCTGCCGACACATCCGCGGTGAGGGTGACCACCACGAGTGATGACGACTCCGATGAGCTGTCCCCGCCGTCACGGGGCCGTCGTCGACTGGAGGAGGACGGCGCGCCCACGCTGTCCCGCACCAGCACGTGCGCTGGCGACAACATCCACACGCTGACCCAGTCCCTCACGACAGTCGCAGCCGTATCCCTGCCGGGTGCGATCCCCATCACGCCCGGTGGCTTCCTCGCCGAGTACGTCGCGGACCCACAGCGGCAGCTCACCAGCGCGTCGCACTCTGCCTTCACGGACTCGCACAGCAGCAGCGCGCCGACAGCAGCAACAGCGGGTGGCTTCGGTGCGAGCACGGCCGTGGAGGGAAGCCCAACGTGCTCGACCTGCACGACGACCGCACCACCCCACTCGCCACTGCAGACGCTGCCGACAGACGGCAATCGAACGCCGATGCCAGGGTCACCCATGTCCACTGGTACCACGGCGTGGGGCGTGAACGCAGAGGCGGCAACCGTGACGCCGATGCACCACACGACAGTGACAGAGCAGTACGAGGCGCAGCAGCGACGCATTCTTCGGCTGTACGTGGAGTTGGAGCGCTTCGTCGCGTGCTGCCTGCACGTGTTGCCAGAGGATCGTTGGACGGCGGAGGAGCTGCTCGAGCACCCGTTTCTCACACTGTGATTTCTCTCTTTTCGTTTTTTCCCTTTCCACCTGTTTGCTTTTTTTCTTTTGCTTGTGTTGTTGTCGTTTTTGCACCTTTCTTTTCGTGGAGTTGCTTGTGAACAACCGCTTGAACGCCAGCGTGCGTTGTATTTGTTGTGTCTGGTTCCTATTTGTCGTAAAAAATGAACGAAAAAACAAAACAAAGAAGAATCGGATCATAAAAAAAGCACAGATCAGCTGTCCATCACCACTGAAGGTAAACCAAAAAACGTCTTGCTGAAACGACGCACGGCTTTTCTATGCTTGTGCCTTGGCCACGTCACTCTGCGTCTCTCACGGTGACTCATCACACCGCGGTGATGACGACGACGACACTCCAGTGAAAAATAGTCTACTCTCCGATTGGTTCTGTTTCCATTTGTACTTTGAGGCACAAACACCCCGTACCTCCATTCTCTCGCTCCGTTGTATCCTCCATCTCTCCCTCCCCCTCTCCCTCTCACGTTTCTTTTTGTCTTTCAGTTGCATCAGTGCCGACTCTCCTCTCTTTTTTCCTCCTTTTCCCCGCACCCGTCAGGCTTTTGTGTGTCGCGAATGAAACGCAAGGGCGGCCGCGTTGTAAGTGCTGGCACCACCTCCGTGGCGGCTCCAGCGCCCGCTGCTGCTCCTGCCGTCCCCACCGCGGTGGACACCGGACTCGCCGCTGTTGAGGCTCTTCCATCCATCGATGTCTTTGCGCGCTTTCAGAACCACCGCGATGACTTTGATGCGAACTGGATCATGGCCCAGGAGGATCCCACCGACGTCCCGTCCATCAGCTTCAGCCCAGCCGTCGCGCAGAAGCTGAAGCAGCATCAGAGCCGTCTGGACACTCTCCGCGCTGGCGGCGGACGCCAGAAGGGTACTGCCACCACCACCACCGCTGCTGCCGCTGCAACAACAGTGGCGACGAATGCTGCCTCCTCACCCTCCACGGCGTCGTCAGCGAAGCCGGGAAAGAAGACGATGCGTGTCGATGCCTCGTTGGAGGCGGCCGCACAGGCCAACAACGCATACCGTGGTGCGACCAAGCCACGCCATTGCCCACCCGCGCTGACCGTCACGGACTCCGACGGTGAGGATGATGAGTACAGGCCAGAGGATGTGGCGGTGGTTGTGTCCAGCCATGACGACGCTGATGACACACACGCGGGCCACAAACAGGATGCCAAAACCAGCGCACAGAGAGAGGTTGTGACTGTAGCTGTGAACGAGGAGTCGTCGACGAATGCCGGTGAGGGCAGTGCGGAGGAGAAGGTGGATGAAGGCCTTCAGGGCGATTACCTCTCCTTTATTGCCGCGACGACGGGTGCCCAGTCACTCGATGCCAGCGCCCTACAGGCGACCGTTACCGTTGGCGGTGCCACCGCTGCCGCAGATGCCGCGCGTGGGGGGCAGCAAGCCGCGACGGGCCGCAAGAACAAGTTTCAGCACTTTGGCCACAACGACACGAACACCAACAACGACGACAACAACAACAACCACGCCGAGACGTCAGCCTCAGCGTCGCCGGTGACGGTGCCGCTCTGGAGCAAGCGCCGAGTCGAGCGCGTCGGTGGGTACTGCTCGTCGAACCAGCTCGTCGCACTGCACCAGGAGGTGATGGACTTTGTTGACTTCCTGCGGCCAACGCGTGCGGAGGTCTCCCTGCGACGCCACCTCGAGCGCGAGGTGTCACGACTGGCAAAGAAGCTGTGGCCGGAGAGTGAGGTCATCGTGTACGGTAGCTTGTACACGCACCTGCTACTGCCCCTCTCAGACGTGGATATGACGCTTGTGAATGTTCCTGTTCCACAGGACGAGGCTCTGACGCTGCTCGCCAAGGAGATCAGCCAGGCGGATCTGTGTGAGACCGCGTACCCGCAGGTCATTCTCAAGACCAAGGTGCCGCTCGTCAAGTTTGAGCACAAGGGTTCGCTCGTACCCGTCGACATCAGCGTCGACGCGACGGATGGCAAGACGAACTCGGACATCGTCATTCGTCTCCTTCAGCTCTACCCACAGGCCCAGCCACTCACCGTGGTGATCAAGTACTTTTTGCAACAGCGCGGCATGGACGAGCCCTACCACGGCGGCCTCGGCTCCTATGCCACGACCCTGCTCGTGATCAGCTTCTTGCAGAACCACCCAATCTACACAGAGGATCGCGACGCACGCGCGTCGACAGGTCTTGGCAAGCTGCTCGTTGACTTCTTCCGTTACTACGGTCTGTACTGGAACTACCACCGCTGCGGCGTGTCCGTCGAGGATGGCGGCCGCTACTTTTTCCGGGACCAGTTCTCGTCGCCCACGCCCTCGTCGCCGACAGGGCGTGGACCACAGGGTCCGCCGCAAGCTGTCATTGAGGATCCCGCCAACAGCGCGAACAACGCCGCAAGCTCGCTGCGCATGCTGCACGTGATTCTCTCCCTCTTCGCACACGCGTATCAGAGCCTGACGATGAACCTCAGCGGAGAGCCCCCACACGCGGCGTCGGAGCTGTCCCCCGACGCAGCGGAGATCGCACTGCGACCGACGCTGCTCTCACGCGTCATGCACGTGGATGCCGAAACCGTCTACCGCCGCCAGCGCATCTCCGCGACGTACGCCCAGTTGTGCGAGGAGTCACCCGAGGCGATGAAGGAGGTCGAGGCGTACCGCGCGGATGAGGATGAGCCACTCCTCACCGGTAAGCGCTCCCGCCGCGTCGTGAGCAGCGAGCTCAAGGGAGCCGGCGTCGGCGTGGGCGGTGGTGCGTTCAACACCACCGCAGCGGAGCGCGTGACGCTCGCCTCTTTGCGCGCAGCAGCCGCTCACACACGAGAGGACGACCGTGAGGACGATGATGTGGCGGGCCACAAGCGACCGCGCACGCACGATCGTCGCCGCTCTGACTACGCGGAGAGCAGTGCGAGTGGGTCGTCGTACAGTGATGAGAGCTCGTACAGCGATGAGTCGAGCGGCAGCAACGCGAGCTCGGTGCGCAAGGGTGTCTCGTCGCACAGTCAGCAGCGGCGACGTTTGGAAACGCTGTCCAAGTCGAAGCGATGAGAGCGCAGAACAAAAGAAAAAAAAGAGAAAGCAGTGAGGTTGTTTCATCGCCCATGCTTCAACGGCGTGTTACGTGTGTGCTCTTGTGTACGTGTACGTGTGTATGTGTGTGTATGATTCTCCCCCTTTTTTGTTTTGTTTAAGTGAGTAACCCTTGAACGAACGATTAAACAAGCAGTGCAGCGCAGCAGTGCTGATAAGCGGACAAAGAAGTCAAACAAACAAACGACAAACAACACGAAAATGAGAGGCACTAGTCTTACTTGTTGCTCCATCCACACACGCTTGTCCTATTCTGTGCACACAAAACAAACGCACACGGACAGACAGTAGCTCTTGTCACTTGTGTGTGTGTGTGTGTGTGCATGTATCAATACTCTCTTCTTTCTTCTTCGGTCTTGTCATGCCGATCAACACATACAGCGCAACGTTTGGAAATGAGTGACACTGCAGGAGCAAGCTTTGGTCTACAATCTGTCAGGACTGTGGCGCAGCCATCTGCGCTCTCTTGCGTGACGCGAAACAACCCCACCTAAAACTTTCTCCCTTTCGCACATTTCCCTCCGTTTCTTTTCCTCCATTCACCAGTTTCGCACACGTACGTACAACCACAAACCCAATGTCCGCCTCGCAGAACAGGTCCTCTGGGCAACGAAGCCAGCAGTACCCCGGCACGCAGAGCACCTCCACCGCGGGCGGCAACGCACCTGTCGTCGAGCTCACCGAGGATCAGCGCCAAGAGATCAAAGAAGCGTTCGACCTCTTCGATGCCGACGGCAGCGGCACGATCGACGCGAAGGAGCTCAAAATCGCGATGCGTGCTCTGGGCTTTGAGCCGCGCAAGGACGAGCTGCGTCAGCTGATGTCCGCCGCGGCCGCCGTATCGGGTGGTGTTGGCTCGGCAGATGACGGCACCGACACGGCGCAGGCCGCCATCATCACCTATCCGCAGTTCGTGCAGCTCATGTCAAAGAAGATGTCCGAGCGCGACTCACGTGAGGAGATGCTCAAGGCGTTTAGGCTCTTCGATGACGACGAAACGGGCAAGATCACCTTCAAGAACTTGAAGCGTGTCGCGATGGAGCTTGGCGAGAATATGACAGACGCGGAGTTGCAAGAGATGATCGATGAGGCCGATCGTGATGGCGACGGCGAGGTCAGTGAGGAGGATTTCTTGCGGCTGATGAAGAAGACTTCTCTGTACTAGAAGCAACACCAATGTGAAGACGAGGCTTCCTCTCTCTCTCCGCATCTCTTTATTCCCACTTTTTCCCTTTGACTGCGATGCTGATCGTATTCGATGTACTCTAACCGCCGACGCGAACCGGGCAAAACAACAAAGAAAACAAAAACCAAACCATTCCAGATCGAGCAAAAAAAAATATGTTCGATATGTGTGGCTATTCGCAACCAACAGAGCCTGTGACGGTGCAATAGCACAAACGCTGCCCGCTTACGGCGCACCTCTCACATCGTGCACACCGTTCTCCGCATTCGCTCGTGCGGCACTGGCGCATCCACGAGAAGAGTTCATATGTGCCACCCTTCCCCTTCTCTCTCATGTTCATTTCTTTGTACCGGCCAAGGAATGCATCCAATGCCACACACACACACACCCACACGGATCGTCACCTCACCATCTCTTTCACCTCTCTTCTATTTTGCGTTGGTCAACTCGGGAGAACGAAAAGACAACAGCGCAACATCACAGGCTCACCTCCGCCTTTTTCAGCTTGGCGAGCATTGAAAAACAAAAATGAACATGGACGACGCTCACGACGACGCACTCCGATGCTTTCCGTCACATGCCGGTGACGGTAGCCCCCTTCTTGATGAAGCACTCCTCGCTGAGCTCTACCACAGCAAGATTAGATTACTGAAAGCCTGCGTGGCAAGGAAAAAACAGGACGAGTCGCGTTCGCTTCAGAATGCGATCACCGCAGAGCCACCAAGTGACGCGCATGCCGCATCTGAGTTGTGCGCGTCCTCTTCGGAAAGCTCTCAGAGAACAGCCCTCGGTGGGAGGACGACGCGGTCCTCCATGCGCCTATCACTACCCCCACCTCCGCCACTGCCGCTGCAAGAGAAAGAAGAGGCAATCGAAGGGTACACTTGGCGGTCGAAGCCAGCGTCGAGTTGCGAGAAGATGTCGAGGTGCGAAGAGGCACGCGAGACGGAGAGCGACAATGCAGCTATCCAGGCCCGCTGTGGCCGTCGTCATGTCTGGCCACCACAGCAAGACGTCTCAACACTAGTCTCTGCCGTCGCCAAGGCCACGGCTTCCTCGTCGCGGCGCGTGAGGTCGACGTGCTTCACGACCGCGCCACCACCACCATCTGCGCAGGCAGCTACCGTTCCCGTCGCACCGCCGTTGGCGTCATCTCCAACACCGTCATCACGCAGAACTGCATGTCCGCCTCCTCCACCACAACCCCGGGCACGTCGTGCACCCAACGTGGTCGGCATCACCGTTGCCGTAGACGCCCCTGCCTCACACGGTGCGCAGCCCTCCTCCTTCACCTCGCGTAGCAAGCGAGCCACAGAGACACACGTGAGAAGGGCTTCGGCTGGTGTGGCCACGTCACGGTCTGCTTCACAAGAACCCTCCGTCGCTTCACTCTGCCGTGCGTATCGCACAGCGGCGCCACGCACATCAACAGCTTGTACGCACAGCGACACCTCCGGCGTGGCGAGTGCCGCGCGCAGTGGCGCGCCTTGTCGTCGTGCCCACGCGAAGAGCGAGTCTCAGTACACGCTGGTGTCTGTGTCCGCCCCACTGGTGCGCACGTACGCGGACGCTCACTCGCACCACGCCACAAACGAACACACCTCAGCGAGGGTAAGAGCGCCTTCTGTTGAGGATTCTGTCGTTTCTGTCACGGCACCACAGAGTCGACGGGCAGATCGCAACCATCAGGCCGCATCCGATGTCTTCGCAGCGCAAGTTGGCCCAAAGACGATGCAGGTCGCAGCCACTGCAGAAGAGCAGCTTTCACCACCTCCACCCCCACCGCCAGCTGCGCCACCGGTGCGATCAAAAACACGCTCACCAGATGCTGACAGTGAGGAGGAGGAAGAAGAGGACGTTCTCATCTCGTCCAACTCATCTCCATCTCCGTCTCCATCACGTGGCAGTGGTGGTGTAAGCACCTCAGAGCGCGTCAACACGATGCAGCACCACAACCGTCACGACGCGGTCGTGTCGTCACGTGACTCCACACGACGAGGGCCGCTGGCCGCACGTGCTGCGAACGTCATTCACGTGACGAGCAAACCTGGAACAGGCGGCATCAACATGCGCGAGATGCTTGCTCACACGCGCCAAGTGCAGTGACTTGCGTATTTTTTTTTTGCTTTCACACCTCTAGATCAAACAACACACAAACTGTTTAGACTTGCCTTATCCTACCTTCACCCGGATCATCAACAAACATAACACGACAAAACAATCAAACAAAAAAGTAACAAAAGCAAGACACAGAAATCAACGGCGCGTCTGTGACGGTGCTCTCACATGACAAGATGTGCGTGTGAGTCTGCCGAAAAAAAAGTTGCAACACTCGCGAAGTCTATTTAATCCAGTCTCTCAAACTCTCAAACTCTCTTTCTCTCTTTCTCCCTTTCTTGCCACGGTAAAGGATTGAACAGAAACTACCTGCACGGGAACGCCACGCACACACTCTGTCCCGTTCGTGACTTTTGTTGTTTTACTCGCGGCCTATTTTTTCTTCATTGTTGATTTCCATCTATCGTTCCTCGACAGCCATGTTCGTGCAGTCTGAGCTATTCTCCTGGCTCGATCCACACCTTGTGCTGCCTGGCGGCCCGCTGTGGGAGGAGGATGAGCTGGAGGACACCCCTATCCCCAACACGGCTGGGCTCACGTCGTCGCCGCCTACAGAAGCAGACAAGGGACGCTTCAGCCGTGCACTCGAGCACGTGCGAGCCGTCACGCAATCCAACATCCTCTCCAGCAGTGCGGAGAACAGCTTTGAGACCGCGCACGTGTATCAGCAGCTGCGGCACCAGGCCAACGCGCCAAGCAAGGCACCGCGTCAGCAAGACGACCCGCTCACCACGCGATTCACCGTCCCGACGAGCGCCCGCGATGGATTCAACAACAAGGACGATGATGATGAGGATGGGGATGACGGAGCGCTGCTTGGCGCGCTGCACGGCAATGGACTCTTCAGTCTTCTGGCGGGCGGCGAGGACGAGCTCGAAGCGACCGGCCGGAGCTCAGTGTTCGGCAACAGCAGCAGCGGTGCTGGTGATCGCTTCGATCCAGCCTCTGACGACCCGTTTGGCGCCTTCTTTTCTCCTGCCGATGCACTCGCGGGAGGCGGCTCTGCGGCTCAACGGCAAGCGCGCAAGGAGGCTCGCCAAGCGGCGGAGATGGCGTCCATGTTTCGACCGCTTCCACGTCATCTGGGTGTGCGCGAGGAGCCCGTCCTGTGCCCACTCGACCCTCACGAGTTTCCCATCACGCATGTGGCCAGCGGCAGCGGCGTGTTCGCAGTCGTCACGGCGGAGATGCCACAGCGCGTGTACGTGTTCGATCAGCTCAACGATGTCCTCATCACGTGCCGCGAACTCGGCGGGGAGATGTTCTCTGTGCCATCCAATGCGCGCTGGAGCCCGTATGCACCCTCGAACCTGGCCGGATCAGACGGCCTGTCCTGTGGCATTGAGCCGTGCTCCATCGAGCGCGACGATCGCGTGCGTGCGGTCTTCATGAACCCCTCCGGGCACGTCTGTCTTGTGACGATGGAGTCGGGCAAGGCCGTCTACATTTACATCCCACATCGTCCCAGCAGCAACAGCAACAGCAGCAGCAGCGCCCGTCGCGACAACAACCACCACGACGGTGGTGGCGCTGGTGCGTCTGACCATGACAGTGACGATGATGATCAGGATGATGATGATGTAGACGACCGTGAGGACGGCAGTGGTGCGGAGCGAGACGGCGCCGGCAAGGCGAGGTTGGCGAACCACGGTGCCAAGGCGTGGCGCAAGTCCGCACGCCGCTGGCTGCACCTCGGCCGTCGCCGCAAATCCGGCGCCGATCAAAGCGGCAGCGGCAGCGATACCGAGAGCGCCTTCCAGTCGGACAAGGTAGTGGACGACGAGGCCCTCTATCAGCCTGTTGCGTTCAGTTTCACGATCGCCTTGCGCCGCCGCGGTGGTGCGGTCACGACGACTGGCTCTCCCGTGGCCAGTCACCCGTTGGCGGCGTCCTTCGCCGGGTCGACGGCGTCCGCATCCTCACCGACGTCGGCGACAACGACGGCTGCCAATGGCCGAATGCGGCTTCAGTTTGTGCCGATCGAAAGCGTTGGCTGGGGCAGTGGTGAGGATGGGCAGGTGACCCAGACGTGTCTTTCGCACGTCTCGACGCGCAGTGGCGGCGCGAGTCGCGTCTCGGCGATCATCGGGTCGCGGCAGGGAGGGCTCGTGCTTGGCTGCGAGCTCGTCGGCCGGCGCGGCGTTGGCAGTCTCGACATTCTCTATCGTTTCCCACTCACACAACACCTCGCGCCGCGTGTGCGTGCAGGTGGACACACGAGTAAGGTGGCTCTCGCTTCGTCTGTGCGGCCTCATCGTCCAGATGATGATGATGCCGATGAGGAGGAAGACGAAGCACTCTCTCTGGCCTTCCCGATTGAGGCCGTGGATGTGTTCATTGAACGCATGCCTGGACACGGGGGAGAAGATGCAGACGTGCCAGGCACGGCAGCGGCTGGGATGACAAATGCATCTTCCGTGCCGCTACCGCCCCCACCGCCACACGGACATGGTGTGCTCGCGCAGTTCCCCGAGTACACGCACAGGCCTCACTTTCTCTCCACTGACCACTACGAGCGCTCTGCTGGATTCGAGGTTGCACCCGCTGAGGCTGACGGCAGCGCAGCAGCGACCTCACCACTGACTGCCAGTCCCCGCACACAGGCCACCACGTCAACGGCAAGACCGGCCGCGGCGCAGACACTTTTTGTGCGCGCCACGGTGCTCTTGACGGTGAAGAACCGCCTGTATGTGTGTCGTGGCGAGCGTGATGTGGCGGTGACAATGGGGGTGAGAAATAGAAATGGTAGTGGTGATGAGGGTGGTGAACGTCCGCGAGGAGGTAAACGCGGTCGCCATGCGTGGGGCTCTGTCTCTCCGGTGTCGCCGTTCGGCCGCATCGTTCAGGCCGCTTTCGAGCCGCTTCAAACCGGTGGTGAGGCCCACCTCAGACTCTCGTACGTCTCCCTCCCAGCGAGTGATCATGGCAGCGGTGCGGTGCAGGCACCGGCCTTGACGGCTTCGGCCGTGCTTGGTACCGCCGTGACACCGCGCCAGCCACCACAGTCACCGAGCGGAGCGGCTGCAGCCTCCGGTGCTGCTGTTGGTGGTGGCGGTGCACGTGATGCGCTGGACTTGCAGAGCCCTGCGAGAGCCTCTCTGCAACTGTTATCCCCACAAGGTCTCCTCCTCGGTGGACGGGATCCTCACCCGCAAGCGTCTGCCGCACCAGGTCGTGTGAGCACACCTGGGCCACTCGCAGCGACACTGGCCCCGACGTTTTATTGGCAATACAATGGGCACGTCGTGCAAGGCATGGTGCTCACATCGCGTGTGAATGCCTGGGAGCGCTTAACAGGGCAGAGCGCAACGGCGGGTGCCGAGAAGACTGCCTCGACGACCGAGGACGCGTGGTCGTTGCGGTTGCACGAGCGCACTCGCCGCGTTGTTGCCCGTGAGCTGCTCGGCGACGATGGCGACGACGCAAAACATGAGACTGCCATGAACCAAACCGACGTGATGCAGCGCGAGGCTGCGATGTTTGACACCAACGCGGCTGGGGGGCGTGACGTGCTCTTGCCGATCGGCATTCTTGCCATCCGTGATATGCAGTCCTGCATCGAGGCACTCGCACACCGCACGACGCGCGATACAAGGGGTGATGCCAGCTTGTCTCCACGCTCGCCTGGCACAGCTGGTGGGTTCACGCGCACTGCCTTTGCGCGCCGTGACTCGGCGAGTGACGTCGACTCCCTTGACGACATGACACTGGAAGGTGAGGCGGCAACCAAGGTGCCGGACGTGGACGGCGAGCCCCGTCGTGCGAGGCCACACCGAAAGGACTGGCTGCCGTTGCAGCCCGCGTTGGTGCGCGGTGAGGTGACCGACGAATGCCGACTAGCCATGAGCGGCCTGCGACGGCAGCTTGCGATGGCCAGCGTGCACAACAACAACAACAATACCCCCGCTCCTGCCGCATTCGTCTCACCTTCCATCCCGGCTGCGCCACGCACAAAACCGGCCGCATCGTCTCTGAGAGACGCACTCGTGTCCGTGTCGACTAGCTACGATCACATTCTGGTCACCACCACTGGCGGTCTCTTTGTGTTCTTTCACCTCTCCGTGCTCCCCATGCCCAGCTCCGCGCGGGCCTGGCGCAACCAGCTTCTTCTCCACACGCCACTCGACGCGGCCTCGACGCCGGCGTCCACTGCACCGCCACTCTTTCGCGTTTTGACGGATGCGAGTCCTGCCGCGTCGTTCTACTGCGTTTCCCAGGTGTCTGTCGTGCGCCTCGATATGCAGCACAGCCTCGTTGACGAAGCCGTGCCACCTTTCCGGCAGCACGTCTCGCAGCTCTTGGACGTGGCCAGGGCCGCTGCGGCCGCGAAACCAGCGAGGAGCGTGCTGGTAGAGTCCCGATCGTCGGTGTCGGCGTCGTCTTCCACAAAGACGAAACTCCCCACATCGTCCAGCGCGGTCACACCCGCCCACCGCCGGTCTGCGGTGCTCGCATCCATCTTGAGGGAATCCCAGGCGCCGGTCGGGCCTTCTCAGAACGAAGAAAACGGTCGTTGCGAGGCGTTAAGAGCCGCCATGGTGAGTGCTGAGCATGCGCGTCGTGCGGCAGGCCCCTCTGTCATTCCGTCACCTTCAATTGCAGAGAGATCAGCGCACGTCTCTGCCACTGGTACTGAGACGGGTGCGGTTCTTCTCGCAGACAGCATCGGTCCGTTCTCTTCCTCCTCCTCACCATCAGTCTCATCGCCGTTGCTGCGACGAAACCCGCTTCTTGATCTGCTCGTCGAGCACGTCTTGGGCACAGCGCGCCATGGTGGTCCACGGTACGCACTGACGCTCCCTTTCTTCGGCACCACCGCAGGACGTCTCGTGACGAGCCTGGACGATGCCGAGACCGCCACTGCACGACTCGCGCTCTTCAACAACGATGACAGCGACACGAACGATCGTGGCCCGCAAGCCTTCAAGTCCGCACATCGCATGTCGCGCGCGTCGGCGCAGCGCTGCTTCCTCTCACCAATGCCCCATCTTTTGCAGCAGTCCGAGACCACGTCATCCACTCACGACGCCCGCAGCGGCGGTGATCAGACGGGCGACTACTACTACTACTACTACTACTATCTCTGTGCGGCTGACTACGCGTTCGAGATGGCCATTCAGCTGGCCCTCACGGCGGTCGCCACCCAGTCTGACCAGCACGCCGTCTTGCTTGACCCGTCGGCGGGACTCACGCCGCTCAAGGCAGCCATCGCCATGGCCGGTGAGGCGCGGCATGCCTACGGACGCTACTTATGGAAGCGGCGGCGCTTCCTCGAGGCCGCTGCGCAGTTTGGTCGTGCCGGTCCGACACCGTTGCCATCGCTGCTTCTGCAGTTCAGCCGGGCTGCGCGTGGTGATGAGAACGGCACTACGGTAGGTGGTGGCAGTGCTGGCGCTGGTCATGCGCATGATGCTGACGAAGACGACGAGATGAGGCATGGCAGCACTTTCCACCGCTTCGCAGCGCGCCAGAAGGAGCGTGACAGTGTAGCCGAGCAGGCACGCGAGGATGACGCGCTGCTCTTCACCACTACCACCACCTCCAAGGCCGCTTCCTCGTCGTACCTCGCACTTGTTCTTCTGCTTCGCGTGCGGCTTGCCGAGTGCGAGTGTAGCACCCGAGGCACGGCCGCGCATCGCATCAAGGTCAGTGTCCTCGCGTCGATCCTCGTGGCCGTTCTGGTCGATCGTGTCAGCGAGGTGGAGTCAGCCGGCATGTCCGCCATTCTGTCAGGTGTACGGGGTGCGCATGTGCGGCCCTCACTGTCTGACCACTTGGGTGCCAGTGCGTCGTCCACTGCCTCTCGCGCTGCCTACTTGTGCTGGAAGTACCACCTCGACGCCCCCGATGCCCTTCTTCAGGATGTGGTCCTGCGGTACGGCAGGGAGCTGACCTGGGGCGGGGCCTGGCGCGCCATCCAACGCGTGTCCAACTCGCGGACGGCGGTGTGGTTGGCGGGCGAGCTGGGGCACCCGCTGGAGGCGTGCGAGGGTCTGCTGTCACGGCAGCACCACGTCCTGGAGGGGCTCCTCTGCCTGGAGCACCTAACGCAACACAGCCTGGGCCTCGACGACGAGACGGAAGCGGATGCTGACGTGCGGCTCCTGTTGCCCTTCTACAGTGGCAGTGGCGGTGGAGGTGCCGGTGGTGGTGCAGACCCGACTCGACGCGCCAGTGCGGTGCCAGCAGCGGAGGCGCGTGCTGAGCGTCGCACCTCTCTCACAGCGTGGCTCACGGCTTTCGGCGTGGCGGTGTCTGAACAGCTTCTGGGCGCCGCGACGCACGGCGCCACGGATATGGAGCCGCACACAGACACGACCACCACATCGTCTGACGCGGTGCAAGCAGCCCAGGCTGTGCTCTACACGTCTGGTGTGTTTGATCACAGCTTCCCACAACTGCCGCAATCACGCCCCAACGGTCACGGTGATGCGGAGGATGATGTGTGCGCGCGTGCGAGGACAGACCTCCTCACCCTGCTCGGTGCCTCTGCGACTGCGATCACGGCATCATCATCATCATCATCACAGGCGCCATCGAACACCCTCGCAGCAACGACAGGCCCACCAGTGGCAGTCGCACTGTATCCTGGCGCGCGCTCTCTTCGACTGCGCACGCGGGCGAACGTGACCGCATCAAGCGCGTCAACTGGCGTCCTTACGGCGAGCGCCCTTTCCGATCTCTGGCGGCGCTTCGCAACGCAGCTCGTGCTGTACTACCCGCATCGCGTACTCATCCACGGGCTGTGCGGCACGTTTGCGCGGTCTGGCTTACCGTTTGCCGCGGAGAGGCTGCTGCCGGCGCTCCTGACCTACACGCCAGCACACAACGAGTGCAACTTGATCGCCGGGATTCAGCGGAAGCCCACCGTGCCGACAAGTGCAGCACACGCGACGGCGTCAGCGGAGTGGATTCCCCGGCCGTTGACGGCAGACGGTGTACTGACTCTGTTGGTGCTGGTCTGGGGTTCGCGCACCACGCAACGTGCGTGGCAGCGAGAGGCCGGCGTGGCGCAGGCACACGCGCTGCTTCAGCACCAGGAGCAGCGGCGACACCATCAGACTCAGCAGAGCAGGCTCTCTGTGTCGTCACTGAAGTCTCCCAGTGCGAACACGAACAGGACGCCTGCCACGACCGCCGATGTGGCTGACTCCGACATCCACCTCAGCGACGAGGACAACGACGAGGGGAACGCGGCTTCTCGTGCTGGGTCACCGCACGCGCACACGCCGGCGCGTCAGTTGCGTTTCGACACCTCCGCGGTCTCAGCGTCGCACGACCGCGAACTCGACGACGGCGACGATGTCGACGTTGATATCGATGCCGATTTCTCGGACCGCACCTCGATCTCCGACGATTCCATGCACGGTGTGCTGCTCATTTCGGCTGTTCACCACAAGAAGGCACAGTCGGCCTTGTTGCGACGGACGGTTGCGCTGCGGGCAGCGAATGCCGCCACTGGTGGTGGTGGCAAGCAGGAACCTGGCCTTGGCGACGCAGACGCCGAGACAGTTGAGGGCCACGTCGCACTTCGCTTCCTCCTCACACTCGCTGCTGATGCCCGTTTGACAGAGCAGCTCTGGGCCGACCCGCTTGAGGCCACGCTCAGCGCCGCTGCCGCCCCATCCACGACCACGACACTGGACAGGAACACCTCGTTTGCACTGGATGACGGGCGAACAGCCAGCACGCGCCAGCTCGATGGCAGCGCACCCACGCGACCGCCTCATTCGCTGTGGCTGTCACTCGCCTTCCTGATCGCACGCGATGCCGACGAGGCCGCGCTACACGCATTTATGGAACTCGTTGCTACGAAATGTGACGCGGCACGTTGGCCGTCACGCGCTAACAACAACGGCCATGGTGGTGGCAGTGGTGGTGAGTCCAGCCACAACTGGTGGATCACCGTTGTGCTCCCCCCGTTGTTTCGTCTCTTCGCACTCCATAAGCGACGACGCGGCTGTGCGTGGGTGTATCACCTGCTCGAGCACCACGAGGATGCCCTTGTCCTTTTGCTTCAAGAGGCGCAACAACAACAACAACAGCAGGAAAAGCAGGACAACACTGCGGATGATCTCGACGATGCACCCTGCGAAAGTCTCGATCTCATCGCGCGCTTCGTGAACCGAGCTGGTGAGGCGGCCAAGACGCGCATTGAGCGTGAAGGCACCGAGAGCGTACACACTATGGTGGTGCCCGCAACTGGCAGCACAGCGGACAACGCGGCGTCAGTCCCCGCAGCTGCTGCTTCAGCGAACACCTTCAACCCCAGCGATGTGGCCCGCCACACACGCCATGACCTCTGGCTCTTTCTGCTGCGCCGTGTGCTGACGCCACCAGCGGTGCACACCGCCCTGGCACTGCGGCTCATGAAACGAAGCCAAGGCGACGTTGACATCACCGATGTCCTCGATTTTGTGGACGCGAACGCACCCATGGCGAGCTTCAAGGACGCCCTGTACGCATCCCTGGCCGCCATCTCAACGGCACAGCGGCGCGCGAAGCGGCTCTTCAACGCCGCGATGAGCGATCTTGGTGTGCTGCAGAAGGAGAACCAAATCATTCGCGATCGCGCGGTGCGCATCGAAGGCGGCAACCGGTGCTTTGTGTGTCACAAACCCTCGCTCGCTCGCCCGCTTGTTGCCTTTCGGCAGTGCTCGCACGTCTGCCACGTGACGTGCTATCGTGATGCGAGGCGGCGGCTGCGTGCGGCCCAGAACAGCGCGGCGAACAAGACAGGGCCGTCGCGAAACCGATTCGGCGCGTCTACGTCAGTGTCCATGACGGCGGGTGCGTCCTTCTCGTCGCCCACGACCGTCGATGGCGGAGCGGGCATGTTCGGCGCGCTTCAAGACTTTCCAACGCCGCAGTCGTTTGTTCTCGACGAAAGGCAGGGTTCTGGTGTGCCAGCAACGAAGACGAACCAGGCCGTCACGAGGCAAACACAAGATGGAGAGGAGGAGGACGGCAGTCATGGTGGAGAGGAGGAGGCGATTGAGTGCCTGTGGTGCAGTCGAACGTACTTTGACGCGCTCCTGACCGCACCGTTATCAACGCCGTTGTTCACGCGAGAGGAGGACGGCTTGCCAGCGAGTGTGCTCAACCTGTTGTGAGTGTGGCCTGCATAGACACACATTCAGTGCCGTGAACGGCTTTACTGGCTACACGCCAAAAAAACAACAACACCAACACAAAAATACGGAAAGTATCGAAACAATGAGCAATCTGAGGAAGCGGTCATCACAATAAAACACGAGATGCAAATCAAAGAAGACTCGTGGACGCGCCTGCCGTGACTCCCGACATGAGCAGCAGCGCGCGGACAGTGACCCACACACTCTAGTTTCTGAGAGCCAACGCTATACCCTCGCTAGATGATTAACTCCGTTCATGCACCCATGCACCACCACCATCACCATCCCTCCCTCTCTCTCTTCTCTCTGCCACATCAAACCCTGCTTTGTTTTTTTTTCTTCTCGTGATCACAACCGCACCCAAAGAAATACATCAACAGCAACATCATCATTCCCATGGCGTCACCGGCGGTCAACACACCACCGCCTCTGTCTGCGGCGGAGCTGACCCAGATGCTCAGCGGCATCCTCAGCATCGTCGACAACAACGAACGGCGCGCGGTGGAGGGCCAGGTCGTGCAGTCGCTCAACAACCCGGAGAACCTGATCCAGCTCGTGAACGTCCTGTGCGCCGGTGATGCACAGTCGACCGGCAACACAAGTGGCGTCAGCACCGGTGTTCGCCAGCTCGCGGCGGTCCTCTTGCGCAAGAAGGTGTTCTCTCTCTGGCACGCCCTCACGACGGCCCAGCAGCTCGAGCTGCGCGGACTGCTTCTCCAGCAACTCGGCGTGGAGCCTGCGCGCATGGTGCGCCTGGCCATTGCGCACATCGTCACGCGCCTGGCCAAGGCCGACGAGAGTGACGCCGGCTGGCCGGAGCTGCATCAAGCTGTCCGTGCCGCTGTCGAGGACCCACGGCCGGAGATGCGCGAGCTGGCGATGGTGCTCGTGTACAGCTTCGCGGAGGTCTTTTCAGACGCGCCGGTCGAGCTTGCCGGCCTCGCGGCGGAGTCCGTTGTGCGCGGCATGCAGGACGGCGACCCCGTCGTTCTTGCCGCGGCGATCAAAGCGAGCGAGATGCTGATCCCCGCCGTCTCTGAGCACCCCACGGTCTTCCGTGCGCTTGTGCAGCACGTGGTGCCGCAGTCACTGCAGCAGCTGCGGCAGTTCTGCACCGACGAGAGCAAGGCGAGCGTGTGCGTGAGCCTTCTGGATCTGCTCGAACAACTGACCGAGGCCCTCACGGTGAAGCGCTACGCGGACGCCCTGACGGCGATGGTGACCACGCTGCTGGAGGTGCTCGCGCTGGCGAACGCCTCACCACGCGTGCGTCAGAGCGCAGCCGGCACGCTCGGCACGCTGGCCTCGCTTAAGCCCAAGTTCATTGTCTCGAGCGGGCTGCTCCCGCAGATGGTGAACGCGTGTCTGACGGTGATGGCCGAGGATGCCACCATCTCTCTCCCGGACGCGACCGAGGTGCTTGACCAGGACGACGAGGACAACCTCGACGGCGACGACGACGACGACGACGAGATGCTTGACGTGCGTGCGCCGTGCATGATCGGCGGCGAGCTCCTCAGTACGCTCGGGGCGGCCGTGCCATCGAAGGCGTACACAAGCGCGGTCCTGCCCTTCTGCGCTGTGCTCGAGCAAGGCCAGGCGGCAGGCGGCGATCAGGAGGCCTTCCAGCGCAAGGCGGCCATGGTGGCGCTGGCGTGCGTCGCGGAAAGCAACCCGAGCTACCTGCGCCGCCGCGTTGGCTACGTACTCGAGGTGACACAGCGGCAGCTTCAGGACACGCACGCCGTCCCACGCGAGGCTGGTGCGTTCGCCTTGTCGTACTTCTGCTCTCACCTGCAGCCGGAGATCCTCACGCACCACGCGCTGCTGTTCCCCCTCCTCACGCCGATGCTGCAGGACGAAAACGACCTTGTGCGACGCCGCGTGGCTGTCGCGCTCGACACCCTGTGCGAGAACGTCCAGGAAAATCTCGAGCCCTACGTGGATCGTCTGCTGCCGCTCGTCATGAACGCGATCGGGACGAGCTCGATGGACACGCAGAAGGCGCTCTGCGGCGTCATTGCTTCCATGGCGATGACGTCCTGTCCGTCCTTCCTGGCGCACGCGCCGGCGGTGCTGGAGCTGCTGCGCCAGCCCTTCACACTGCAGGACCCCGCCACGCTGCCGTTGCGCGCGCGTGCGACGGAGACGGTTGGCGTGGTGGGCGCCGCCATGGGTCGCGAGGCCTTCTCCCCGTTCTTCCCGTTCTTTATGGAGCAGGTGGTGGCCAACTTTGCGTCCAAGAACGCCAGCCTGCGCGAGGAGAGCTTCGGTTTCCTGGCCAACGTGTGCCAGATCCTCAAGGAGGGCTTCATGCCCTACCTCGACGACTCCATCGCGTGCGCACTGCACAGCATTGAGGAGGACCGCGCCGTGTACAAGAACAAGCACCTTCTCGCCCAAAGCACGATGCCGCTTCTCGATGATGCCGCGGCGGCCGCAGCAGGAGACGACGGCAACGGTGACAGCGCACAAGCTCAGCCTGATAGCGAGGACGACGCGGAGGAGATCCATCTGCGCGTCCGCACGGCAGATGTGGAGGAGAAGGCCGCCGCCGTGTACTGCGTTGGTGTCTTCGCCGACGTGTTGCTCAACCAGTTCGGCCCCCAGCGCGTGCAGCAGTGCTACGAATCGCTCCGCTCACTCGACGAGCACTTCTACCCCAACATCCGCGCGAATGCGATGCTGGCGATGGCGAAGCTCGTCAAGGCCGCGGCGGGCGTGGCCTCTGGCGACGCCATTGTCAAGTCCCTGACCGAGGACACCCTTGCCGAGCCGACGCGCGATCTCCTCGACGACCTGGTGCACGTGACGCTCCTTGGCGGCATTCGCAAGGACACCGAGAAAGAGGTCGTCAGTGCGACGTGCGAGGCCATCTCAGTCCTGATGGACTTCTACGGCCCTCAGGTGTTTCCATATGGTCCGCTGGACCTCGTCAAGATGCTCATTCAGCTGTTTCGCCAAAAGATGCCGTGCCAGGTGAACGACGAGGATGGCCTTGGCGGGGGCGGCTACGATCCCGAGGACAGCGACGACGACTACAACCGTCAGCACGGCTTCGGCCCCAACGGCGAGCCGCTCGCCGCGAACGACCCCGCTGCACCGTATCTCCAGTCCAGCGAGCAGAGCTACATGATGGACATCATGCAAGCGTTTCATGCCGGTGTCGCCCCACCCGCCCCGCCGACGGCGGCGGACCAAGACCCCGCGCAGGCCACGCAGCGTTGGCTCACGACGGTGACCCCTGAACTGCTTCTCCAGAGTGTGCAGCTGGCTGAGGACCACGACGAGCAGGTGATGGAGGCTGCGGCGGAGCTCTTGGAGTCGACCGCCAAGGCGTACGGCCCCGCTTTCAGCCCGTACTTCCACTTCCTCTTTCCGCTGCTCAAGCTCTACGCTGACCCGGCGACGCGGCCGCCAGAGGACCTTGTCATGGCCGTTGGCAGCATGGCCATCTCCCTCCAGGCACTCGGCCCGGCCGCGGCGGACTATCTCGATGCGTGCATGGCGATCAGCTTTGCCGTGCTCGAGCAGTCGGACGAGTCCTCGGCGCGTGCGAACTGCTGCTTCCTGATTCGCGTGCTTGTTGAGCAGTGCGCCGTCACGCGCTTCAGCGACCCTGCCGCGCTGCAGCAAACGCTCCAGGCCCTCTGGTCCGTCGCGAGCAGCACCGAGGAGGTGCCACAGGCTGTCGACAACGCGGTCAGTGCAACGTGCTCCCTGGTCCGCTGTGTCCCCAACGCGCTGATCGTGCCACTGCTGCCGTCTGTTGCGCCTGCGCTCCTCGACCTGCTGCCGATGCGCATCGACAAGGACGAGAACGCGAACGCGGCACACACGATCGTGTACCTGGTGACCGACACCACGATGGCACCCTTGACAGCGGACGCGGCGTGGTTGTCGAATCTGGTCGGCGCTGCCGCACGCATCCTGGCCTCGCACACGGTCTCCGTCGACGTGAAGCGTGAGCTCGTAGAGACGGGCCTGTCTCGATTCGCTGCGGCGTGTGGTGGCAAGTGGGCTGCAGCACGCGCCCAGCTCTCTGCCGATGACAAGGCCGCGCTCACGCCGTACAACCTGTGACAGCCGTCTTTCCTCCACACACACGCTTATCATCTCTCCATCTCCCACCTTTTTTTGGTGGACTTTTCCTTTTCTCATCATCAACTACGATGTAGTGCCAGTGCAATAAGTCGATTAATGATTCTTAAGCAACAAGACACACAATGAATGAATAAAAAAAAGCACAAGAACATGGAACAGAAAAGATGAACAGCACGAAACAAGGAAAAGGCAACGACCGCACTGTGGGTGGTCCAACGTGAAGGGAGTGCTGTGCGGCATGTCAGACGCACAGCACTCTGTTTCAAGAGAACACTTGAAGAAAAAAAAACTTGGTTCATGACACTCTTCATCTCTACGTTCGTTTCTTTCTCTCATCTGCTTCTCTGCTTCCCGAGAATGGCAGCTGCTGCTTCTTGTCTGTCACAGCACTCTATCCAAGCTGGCTCACACCCGTTTTTGTCTCACCTCACCACTCACCACGCTCTCTTATCTCTCTCTCTTGTTTTTTTTTTTTTGCTGCCCATCATACCAGACAGAATTTGCACCAGTCGACCGCGATTGCGTTGCCGCTCCCCTTCGTTTTGTGTCTTTTTCATTTTCCCCTCTCTCCCAATTTTGACTTGCTATCGTTCCACTTCTTTTTTTTGTGCGTGTGTGTCTCTTCCCCAGCAATCGCGCACTGTGTGCTTATTTCGCTCGCCTTTAGCAAAAGGCCATGCTTCGCCGTGTCGTGACAACCCAGGGGATTTCTCTCCGCAGCCGCACGTGCCACCTCCCTGCGACACTGACTCTTGCATGTCGCGACTATCGCCAACGTGGTGGCGCGTCCTCCTCTCAGTCACCTGGCGGACTGGAGCCCGAAGACCCTTCAGAACTCTCACACCGCTTCCATGAGAGGACCGTGGTGGTGGAAAACCGCTTCTCCACGTGGTGCAAGCGCCTGTGGCAGCTCTCCTCCTCGTCCTCCTTGTCGTCGCCGTCGGCCTCTTCCGGCCTTGGCGGCGCTGAGGCTGAGAAGGCTCTACAAACGATGCAGGACGTGCTGACTGGTGATGGCAGCGGCCGCTTCCCAGCCATGCTCGTCGAGGGTGTGTGGCGCACGTACGACACCATCTTCCCGCCGCGTTTGATGTCGGACCTGGAGACCAACGTGAGCCAGGTCGAGGCCGACCACTTCTTTGCGTTCCTGCACATCCTGACGGAGGTAAACTACAATGTCCGGGCCGTACAGCAGCTTTCAGAGCGTCTCGCGGCCGAACTGCAGGCGTTGCCGAAGGATCCTGTCACGTCTGCCGCGACCAGCGCGGGTCCGTCAGACGACGCCAAGCTGGAGCGCGTCACGCAGATCTGCGTGGATCTCCAGGGTGCCAGCTCACCGTTGTACTACGTCTGGATGCGCGAGTCCGCGGCGCTCGAGAACGGCCTGCGCCGGCTGATGGAATTCCGCAAGGCCGTTCACTTCTTCGATGTCCTCTGCAAGCGCACCATCAAGCAGATACTCAGGGATCGCCAGGCGACGACGACGACGGGTGCACCGCCGGCGCTGCCCCTTGCGCAGTGGCAAGCTCGCCACCAGGACGTCAAGCGTGTCGATCGCGCACTCACGAACCTTTTTCACAACTTCTTCCGCAAGGAGTACCTTGTGATGGAAGAACTGACCTGGTTCAGCACGGCGCCGGCGCTGCTGGAGCAGATCATGGCCGCTGAGAGTGTCCAGCCTTTTGTCAACGGCCTGGCAGACATGAAGCACAGGCTGCAGCCCACACACCACCGGCACCTCTTCGCCTTCCTGCATCCGTCCGTCGTGGAGGAGCCGCTCATTGCGGTGCAGGTCGCACTCACAAAGGGCGTCGCGCGCAGTGTCGATCACCTGCTCTCTCATCCCACCCCACTCCTCGACCCCGCCAATCAGAGCTACGCAGCCATGCGCTTCAAGGCGTACGAGGCCTCGTTTCAGCAGGACGGCGGCCAGTCCGCGCTGAACGAGCGCGTCGACTCGGCCATCTTTTACAGCATCAACTCCGCACAGAGCGCGCTGCGTGGGATGGACATGGGGAACATGCTTATCAAGCGCGTCGTGCGCGAGGTCGAGGAGCGCGTCAACACGGCGCGACGCACACGTGGGCTGGAGACGATCCGCACGTTTAGCACGCTCTCGCCCATTCCCGGCTTTGTACGCTGGCTGGCGAGCGAGGTGGAGGCCCACGAGCGACAGGCGCACGCGTCTGCCGCGACGAGTGGCGACCCCATCTTCGGCACGCGCCTGAACACACGTGGTGCGGAATGCCGCCAGATCCTCGTGTCCGCCGTGCAGGGCTTTGTGGCACGACACGATATCGCCAACGCACTCAAGACCCACGCAGGCGACGCGGCCACCGCACCTCTCACTGAGCTACAGTCGAGCGTTGAGCAGCTCCTCTCCGTTCCTGCGTCAGCAACGTCGTCGTCGTCGTCGTCGTCGTCGGACGCGGCCCCATCCCCGTCGCAGACACTCGCGGCCTTGCGCGTTCTGGTCGCGCTGCTCCAGCGCCCTGAGCTCTTTCC
Source organism: Wallacemonas sp. MBr04 (assembly GCA_030849635.1). Classification (NCBI taxonomy): domain Eukaryota; phylum Euglenozoa; class Kinetoplastea; order Trypanosomatida; family Trypanosomatidae; genus Wallacemonas; species Wallacemonas sp. MBr04. Next base: position 29,065 of record JASANR010001533.1, read on the forward strand.
CACGCACCACAGCGACCCAGCGCGGCGCACCTGGTGGTGGGACCCAGTCTTCACCACAGCGCTAGAGCGTCCGCTGCTCACGAGCGTGGCGCACTACCTGTACGACGTCAAGAAGCCGGACGGCCGCATCTTGGACTCAGTCGGCAACTTCCACATCTCGAACGGCGCGACGCTGTACCGCCTCAACTTCCTGGGCAACGCCGGTGCGCAGGGTAGCCGCGAGAGTGGCTGTGTCATGGTGAACTACTGGTACAACCTGGAGACCATCTCGCCAAACGTGCTGCAGTACGACGGTGCGCACACCGTCGCTGTGCATACCCACATCACAAGCCTCTTGGAGGAGTGAGTGAGTGATGCCGTTGGTGTTGCTATTGTTGAGGCTCTTGTTTTTGCTACTGCTGATGTGCGTACACAAACCAAACCAAACTAAAAAGAAACTGACTTCAATCGATGGTGACGATTAAAAAAAAATACATGTAAAATCACCAATCGACATGCTTTACTTGATGTGTGTTCTAAACATGTTTGTTTTCTCTGCTACATTGCAACTCGCTTTGGTTTCAGTTTGCTTGGTCGCCCGCCGCCCATGGCAAAGTGTGTAGTTTCGCTGACAATCCCAGTCGCTCAAAGAGGCACCACTTGTCCTTGCAGCTCAGCTCACTTCCCTCCCACCTCGCACCTCCCGCCTTCTCTTTTCTCTTCTTCCTTTCAACTGTGCTCGCTCGCGTTGTCTGTCGTGCCTCACTGGACAGGTGGCAAAGGGAAAAGTGATCGTGTACCAATTCGTTGTATCTTGGAATCACGCCACTTTTTGATTTTGTTTTTGTTTTGCTTGTTTGCTTCCTTTCACTCTTCCCCCGCCATTTTACCCTTTTGTCTTGTGCCCTGATCGCAGATCCGCAGACGCACGTTCACACAACTGTACACTCATTTCCTGTGTACTCTGTATGTTTATTAGCTTGTTTCCCCCTTCTTCTTTCACGTGCTGACAAAAAAAAAACAACAACTCTGTTGATCAAAGGAACAGACAAACACAACAACACACAAATTAGAGGGTCGTTAAAAACAACAACAACAACGACCGCACAGATTGCATTTTCTTCTTCTCCCTACTCTCGCCTCTTTTCTGACAACTTGGCAGTGATTGTCGTGGCGCCTCTCCACTCCCGGCTTTCACAGACGACAGACCATGAGTCTTTCCGTGACCCCGTCTCGTACCACTCTCGTCCCCACCGTCGCTGACACGGCCGCCGCGTCGAGTGACAAGCACTACTTCTCTGGTGCGTCGCCGGTTGAGCGTGGCACCGGTGGCAGCAGCCGCACTCGCCGCGACACTACTGTTGTGCAGTTCATCGCCGCTGACCGCACGGCACCACCACCACCAGGGGCGACATTCGTCTTTGGAAACGATGATCCGCTTCATGACGCGTCCTTGACGACTGCTGAAGGCGCGAGTGGTTGTAGTGAGGCCACGGCTGGTGTGAGGGAGAGGAAAATATCGGATGGCAGTGGCGATGCAGACAATCCCGGCGATGATACTGATGCTGCTGCTGACGCCCGTGATGAAGAGAGTTCCACCCACGAGAACCCGTTCAATTTTTCACGTGATGCGACGCTGAATGACGACGAGCCCTTCTTCTCCCCATCCCACGCAAGGGCATCGACGATGACAACAACGGCAACCACTCCTCTCCGCGCCAGCGCTGTCTACGCCATTCGGGAGTCGTTCTCGACGAACTACCTGCCGCCAGGACCGGCTGACGTGCTGCTGGAGGGCACCAACACCGCCGGTGAAGCCTATCACTGGGTCACATCGATCCGCACCGACCCACACGCCGGGGCCTTCTCACCGCGTCGAAGGCTGACCCGCACAGGCAGCTGCGCGACCTCTGCGGCTGTCTCCGCACACGCACCACCGCCACTCGCGCCGACCACGCTGCTGTCCTCTGCGCCGCAGACGCTGGGCCCGGGCTCACCAGGCTCGCGACGTGCGCGGCAGCGGCTTGCCTCCAGCGCGGCAGTGGCTCAGTCTGACCTCGACTCCGTCACCAAGGAGACGGTGACGTTCAAGCGCAGAGCTCTCGCACGTGGCGCGGCCTCAGCGGCCTTCTCGGCGTCGTCCGCGAGCATTCAAAACGCGCTTCTGGGCGGTCGAGGCGCGTGCGACACGAGCAGCGTCAACGCCGTTGTGCAACCGCAGCCTCATCAGCGACGGCGTGCGAGTCAGGATGGCCCGACATCGGCTGAGCCGCCTGGCGCGCCACCGATCCTGACCCTCTCCACCGCAGACCTGGACGCCGTGCGACTCGCCTTCTTCGCGCACACGAAGCGCTGGTCACGCCATGAGTTAGGCGACCGCATGAAGCGAATTATTGCGCAGCTCCTGCGCGACGAGGTCGGCGCGACTGAAGATGACACACGGCGACAAGAGCAGCAACAGCAACAGCAACAGCGACAGCAGCCGCATCAGCAAAGGATATCATCCTCGACTGCAGCGATGACGGCGCAGGCAATGAACACACCGGCCTCCCAACGTGGGTCAGTTTCCGCTACCGCTGCTGGTGCTGCTGCCGCTACCGCTGCTGCTTCAGCACCACAAGCTGGCGGGACTGAGCGCCCCGGCGCCGGCGCGGATCGCCAGGCCGTCGAGGACTTCATCGCCAACTCCGCGTACCTCTCCGGAAGCGAGGCGGTGCCCGTGGACATCCCAACCCGCTACGTGCAGGCCGCCCGCCTGCTGCTCATCGCCGAGTACGAGTCCAACGTGAAGGCAGAACTCGACAGCATGCAGCGCAAGCGTTTCCATCGGTTTGAGGAAGACTGGAAGACACGCAAGGCACAGCAGCGAAGCCGCGAGCGGGCGGCCGCGAATGCGGTCGCGCTGTTAGCGAAGATCTCCGCGAAGGATGGACTGAAGACGAGGACGGATGGGCTGCTCGTGACGGACGACGCCGCCGACGGCACGGCCCCGACCGGCGCTGGCCAGTCGAACGGAAACGACGCGCGCAGTGCCGCGCCTCTCTACCCTGCTACGAGTCCGATGACGCTCTACAGCCTGCCCGATGCCCTGCAAGACCCGGGCACCCACTACCTCCGCAAGGCCGGCACCTCCGCGAACTCACCATCTCCCCGCTTCAGAGCGGCCGCGGCGTCACCGTTGAAGCCCACACCAGCGAGCTCGCCAGGCGCAGCCGCAGGGTCCTCTTCTGCTGCGGTGCCGCCCCGCGCGTACGTTGGCATCCCACCCGTCGATTCGCTGCTGCAGCTGGCCACGAACGGGAGGCCGCTCTTCAAACGTGACTTCGCCTGGGACGTCGATCTTTACGATGAGCTCCCACTTGTCCTGTGCAACTTGGAGCGCGAGCACTTTGAGCGCATGGCAAGCAAGCAGCGCGCGGCTGTCGTGAATGCATCGTCGACCGCGACCACAGCAGCAGCAGCAGGGACTCGGGCTTCTGTCGCGGCTGCCGCTGGCACCGCCACGCCGGCCACCTCTGAGCCGGAGCTGACAGAGGAGGACGCCTTCTTCTCGCGGCCACCGACCTTCGCGTCGCACACGACGCCGCTGTCGTACCACGAGCTCGACAACCTCGAGCTGCCGCTTCCGACCTTCGTGTACATTGTGAGCCGTCTGCTCTTTCAGCAGTGCTACGCCAGCGTGTGCTTCCCGCCAGGCCTCTTCACCCGTGCCCTGGTCGACCCCTTCTTCTTCCCCGATGCGGAGCAGTGCTTCCCCGCACACTACTTCCGCTACGTGCCGATCGAAGGTGAGGCGGCCGTGGCCAAGCGACTGGAGCACTTGCAGCGCGTGTACCGCCGCATTGATCCGACTGAGGAGATCGCCATCGCCGCGAACGACTACCTGTCCACGTTCTTTCTGCTGCAGCCACTCATGCAGCGCTCGTCCGCGCACGACGTGGAGGCGGACGCCCCGGCCGCGTGGTTGGGCCTCACGCCTGAAGAAGAGGATGCGTTGCTGGACAAGGACCGGCCGACTGGGTTTCCCGCCTTGTCGAGCCTCTCGAAGCGCCACCGCCACGCACTGCGCGACCACCTGTACGAGATCGCGCAGGCCCCCGGTCTTCTCAGCGCCGTGGAGGACCTCATGGACCAGTGCCGCCGTGTCACGCAGGACTTCTTCGAGTCCGTCGACACGGAGCAGCGCGGGTACGTGCGCTGGACCGCCTTCACGGATGCCCTGATCGAACACGCGGAGGTCACGCACCAGCGCCGACGTGCGCTTGAGGCGTTGCGTGTGGCCCAGACGAGTGCCTCCGTCTTCGACCGGTACATGGTCGAGCCCATGGCACGCCAGCTCGTGCGGCTGGGCTACACCGGTGCCGCGACGGAGGTGAAGCACGGCGGGTCGCTCGTCATCCTCCAGGGCCCGTTCGACTACGCCGTGTGCAACAGTGCCGCGCTGATGAGCATTCGGCTGAAGCTGATGGTCCGCAGCGCCAACACCGTCTACGACGACCTCAAGACGATCGAGCTCGAGGCGGCGCGCGGTGAGCGGTATCGGAACGCGGTGGCCACCGCCGGCGCCAAGGGCCGCACGGTGCCCGTCTTTGAAGAAACCACGCGCGTCGTGACCGGGTCTGATGCCGCGCTGTCCATGCGGCCTTGGCGCGTGAATCAAAAGCCACCGAGTGGACTCTACATTCGCTACGAAGACGGGCGTCGCCTGCAGGACGAGACAGCCATGACGACGCTGCAGCGTCTGCAGTCACGCAAACGCGCAGCCATCAACGGCAAAGGGAAAGGGTCGCCCTCCGCCGCAGCGACTGGCAGCACCACTGACAATGGTGGTGATGATGACGAGGATAGTGATGGCGGTGATGGCGAGGGAGAGGGCGGTGCCCACGCCTCCTCCTCCGCCGTCGGCAGCAAGAAGGACGCGAAGGAGTCAGTCGAGCTGCTGGAGGCGGTGGCCCTGCGGCACGTCCTGACGGACGTCCCCATGACGCTCTGGACGATGCACACCGATCTCATGCTGCGCGTGTACACCACGCATCACTTCATCCAGGCTGTGCCCGAGGCGGGTCTCTTTCGGTTCACAGAGACGGTGACGAGCTTGGATTGGGTCGGTGGTGGTGTCCCGCCCCCACTTGACTTCCGCGGCGCTAACGCGCAACGGGAGGCGCAGCGGCGGCGCCAGCAGGCTCAGCGCCGGCAGCAGGAGGCCGCTGACACCGCTGCGGATGCCCTGGACCTCCACCGCGACTCGACCGCCTCTGGCTCGCCGCGTGCGAACCTGACCGGAGAAGACCACGCGCCATCGTCGTCGTCATCATCCGCGCCGCCGCCTGTGATGAATCCACTCGTGACGTCTGAGGATGAGCGGCAGTACGCGGCGCTGCGTGAACTGCTGATTGTCGGCACCCGCACAGGCGACGTCATGCTGGTGAACGCCAAGCAGATGCTGCTGCGCATCCCCCGTATCGCGTCCGAGTCGAACCCACTCACGGGCATGCCGACGTTTATCGGCAACGCGCACGACGCCTCGGCTGGCTACGCCGCTCTCGCCGCCAAGACGCACAGAGACGACGCGGAGGGCTACGTCGCGGCCCGGCGCCACCTGCACGACGGTGTCGTGTCGTCCATCTCTGTCCTCAACAGCAGCTCGCAGCCGCCCGGGGTGCTGGTGACGGCGAGCATGGATGGCACCGTGTGCGTGTCGCGCGTGCATGCCAAGGTGACGCCCGAAGCGCGCGGGGCACCACCGTCCTCGCTGGCGTCCGGGATCGTCCCTCTGGACTCCGCGCGCATTGTGCCGCTACGCACGTTCCGCTCTGGCGAGGCGGGCATCCGGCAGGTTATCCACGCCCCCACGGCGCAGATGCTGGTGCTGCTCAGTGCCGCCAATCGCATCCATCTCTGCGGCACCACGAACCAGAGCATTCGCGTTGAGCTGTACGATCCCGCGGCGCCGCACTACGCCCCCATCGTCGCCGTCGTGGTGGTCGAGGCGATCAATCAGGTGCTGTCGATCGACGAGAGCGGCTTTGTGAAGGTGTGGAACCTGACCACGTGCCTGCCTCTCACGTCTTTCCAGGCGATCCAGGCCTACGGTGAGGCGTCGCGTGCGGCGGGCGCCGGCAGCCGTGCACACAAGCGCCTTCTCGGTGCTGCAGCCGGTGGTGACGACAGAGAGGAGGCCGGCAGCGGCACTCTCAACAGCGGCAACGGTGGTGGTGGTGGTGGCGGGCGCAAGAACGCCAGGGCCCTGCCGGACACGCCTGACCTCGCCCTCGCGACGCGCAAGGAGGTCGAACGTGCGGCCGAAAACAACCGCGGCCGCTTCTTCGCCACGGTGCACTCCGTCGCGTATGATCACGTGACGAAGCGTCTTCTCGTGACGGGCTATCACAACGCAGCGATGGGGACCTTTGTGAGTGGCCACGGCGGCATCACGGCGCACCTTGACGCCGTGCGCTTCATGGCGGTGTGCCGGCGGCTGAACTGGCTCGTGTCGCTCAGCCAAACAGACGCCCGTGGCTGGCGACTCGACTCGGGTTCGATGGAGCTTGGCATCCGCGTGCACAACCCGGAGTACCAGCTGCTGGCCGAAGAGCGCGCCGCGCGAAGCGGTGGCAGTGGCAGCGGAAGTCACGTCCTTGCCGCCGCGGCGCTCGACGACAACGGCACCGACGCCACAGGAGGCAGCGGTGGCGACGGGACCTCGCATAGGCACCAGGCCGCCCGTCAGCACGATCGCCAAGTGCGCCACGCGCTTGAGACGCTTCTCTGCGAAGAGCACCGCGGCAGCCTCGACGCCGTAAAGCGCCCACCCATGACCATGAACGAGGTGCTGCAAACGGTGGCTGGCCGCCCTGCATCGTCATCGTCCTCAACGCGCGCAGCCGCGGGTGGGGCCGGCAACACGACGACAGTGATGAGGCTCAGAGGGAAGAAGTCAGCTGCGACGGCGACACTGCCAGCACCAAACAAGTCCGTTGGAGGTGTTGGCAGCGGTGGCAGCGGTGGTCTTGCCGGAGGTGATCCGCGACATCAGTTGCCCGATGCGAACGTGACCTGTGCGTGCATGGCAGCGCGCGATCGCTTTATCATTTACGGTCTGTCTTCTGGCGACATCCGCGTTCACCGCAGCGATTCTGGCCGTCTCACGAAAACGTACATCACAACCCCACCCACCGTTGACGACGTCCTGCGAGCGACGCTGCGCTATCGCCACCTCTTCCTCACCTCCTCCGCTTCCTCTTCCTCGTCGTCCTCCGCACCCGTAGCGGTCGCCGCAGCCAATGCCGCTGCCGCTGGTGGCGAGGACACGGCAGAGGCTGCGCTCGACGGCTCCTTTCTCGCCATGAGCCGCGTCGCCGTCCACGCGGGCAAGTCGATGCTCACCACCACGGGCCCCGGCAAGTCTGGCGGCGCGGCCACCACGCCGTACGACGCCATGAGCTTCCCGCAGCGCGCCGAGGCCGTTGCCATGCTTCTCTTTCGCCTCGTCACGGAGGAAAGCACGGCCTCCGCTGCCGCTGCGGCGGCCTCAACGACGGCCAGAGGCGCGGCTGCCGCGGCTTCCGGCGGCGTGGGTGGTTCGAGTACGTCGGCGTGGTCACGCAGGGACGACAACGGGGGATATGACAACGGCGGTGCTGGCAATGGTGGTCGAGGCACCGAGCAAGACCGTGCCGGTAGCTTCCACGTCTCCCCTGTCTCGCTCATGTGCCTAGAGGGCAGCCAGGAGGTGCTGGCCGTGTACTCGGACGGCCTGCTGCGGTACTTTCCGCTGGCGGGCACCTCCAGCTGCGCACTGCGACTCGTCATTCCACCCTATCTGGTCTCCAAGGCGGTGTACTACCTCCGTGGCGGTCCCTCCGTCGTCGCCCAGCATCGCCTCGCGGCGCTCGCGGGAGGCAGCAGCCAGACGGCGCCCGCTTCGTCAACACCGTCCCTCACAAATGCCGTGCCGAGCGGGTCGACGCTGTCCGTGCTGAACACGTCTGCGGCTGTGGAGGCGGATGCCGTGAGCATCGTCACGCTCAGCGCGCAGTTGCAGCTCGCGTGCGTCGTGCACCTCAACGGCACCGTCACGGTGCTCGACATCGCCAGCGGCGGCAGCAGCACCGGCGCGAGTGGCGGGGGCGTGGAGAAGACGGGACCGCGCGTGGCGGGGCTGGGTCTCGGTGGGAGCGAGGGTCGCGCCAGCGTCGTCCACAGCTTCACCGCCGCGACCGATGACGAGGTGACGGCCGCCTGCTTTCTCGGCGCGTACCCGGCTCTGGTGCTCGCGGATCGCTCTGGCCGTCTGCACTTCTACGTCGTCCGCGGCGCACCGTTGCTGGCGATCTGGGAGGAGGCGCTGCAGCTCTCGTGCTACGATCGTGCGCGAATGGCCGCCGCCACCGCCGCCGCGGCGGCCCCGTTTCACGACAAGCCGTTCGGTGCCTCTTCCACAGGAGGCGGCGCGACCAAGTCCGCGACCGCAGCCTCGACGTCACCGGGTGCGCCGCTGGTGTGGTCTTTGCAGATGCAGCGTGATACAGGGGCACCGACCTCCATGTGCTTCGACCCGCTGTACAGCACGCTCTACGTCGGCACCCGGGACGGGTTTCTCGCGTCGTTTCTGGTCCGCAAGCTGCTCCTCGCTCTCGACCTGCGCCCACTCAACGTCTCCGACACCGAGCTCAACCTCAACGTGTACTGGACCGCCCTCAAGTTCCAGCAAGAGCAGCACAACGAGGAGGCAATCCGCAACATTCTCCTCGTCCTCTTCAACGTGTCACCGGAGGCGATTCACCAGTTCATCACCCGCAGCCGCGAAACACGTGGGACAACAACAACAAGTGGTGCCGCAGCGGGATCCGCAATACCAGGCGCGGGGCGCAGAGCGAGCGTTCGCAGCACGGCCACAACTGTCAAATCGAACGGCGGGCGGCGGCTCTCGGCGATCAGTGCGGCCAGTCCTCTGAGCGGCAGCACACGCACCGCTGCAGCCTGTGCGACGCCCTTGTACAACCAGGGCCGCCGCGGCTCCCAGAAGCCGCCCGTGCACGACGCGGAGCGCGCCTCACCATCGCCAAATAGGGCTTCGAGCGCGTCAGGAGTGCGTGGCCGCTCACCGTCTGGCGTAGGGGGCGGCGCCGCTGCTGCCGTGGCGTGGCAGAACTCGCTGGCGTGGGTGTACAACCTGGCGAAGCCGCTCCTGACACGCCCGACTCGGCGAGACGGTGGTGGTGGCCCACTCACTGCCGTGAATGCAACCGGCCTGGGTCTTGGCGCCACCAGCGTGCGTCTCAACTCTGTTCATTCTCACCGCAGCTCGGCCTTCAACAACAACAACAGCACTGACAACGAGACACACGTGAGTGGGGCGAGTGAAAACACTGGCCTGGGAGAGCCCGGAGGGGCATCGTCATCGCCGGTCTTGTCACTGGCCGACGCGACGCTGGCGGATGTGCTGCTCGCCTCTGCCGTGCTGAACGACGCGATCCACATGCTGCGGCTGCGCTACGAGATGGAGTCCGGCCAGCGCGCGGACCTGTGCAGCAGCGACGACGGCCTCGCCCGCTCCGACGAGGTCATGCTCACATTCCTGAAAGCCAAAGCCGCGGAGCGTGAGCGTGATAAGGAAGGAGGCCGCCCCCAACTTGGCGCAAGCATGCGCGGTGACAGTCGACGTCAATCGACCACAGAGCCGCTTGGTGCGCGCCGCGACTCCTCCGCGTCGACCGTCTCTCACGACACCCGGGCTGGCGCGCTGAGGCTCGACAAGGCGGACGTCGCCCTTATTCGCGACTGGATCGCCGACGCACTCGACGCGCAGAAGCGACTCCTCGCCAGCACAACCAGCGTGAGCAAGGCAAACGCCCAGCCACAACAGCTACAGCAAGAGACGAAGAGGAAGAAGGCGGACAGCATTGGTGGGGCGGCGGCACCGGGCAGTCCCAAGGCGATGACTGGGCGCGACATGGCCTCCTCGACACGCGAAACGCCACCACCGATGCTACCCAACACGGCCTCCTCCTCCTCCGCCATCGCATCGGCCAACACCACAGCGGCGGCGATGGCAGAGACGGCCGGCGGCCTGGTCGAAACGCTGCGCCTGGAGATCTTAACCGGTCGCACGACGAGCGCGATGGCCAACCCCGCCACGCTGCATCTGCTGTACGCCTCGCCGCACACCGCGTCGCTCTCCTCGCCACTGCACAGCGCACTGGCGGCCACGCGTAAGCCCGTGACGCGACCCACCACAGCCGACGCCTTCGCTGACTCGACGACGGGTGGCAAGCCGCACGCGACTCGGGTGGCCGGCGCTGGGGAGTACTCGCTGTTCAACGCCCGTCGGCAGCATCCCATCACCGCGCGCTGGCTCGAGCCGCTCTTTGCACGCCACGCGCTGTTCATGAGCGCCAACTCACCTCTCACGCTCCTCTCCCCGTCGGCCACGCTGGAGCGCGCACGCATGGAGCACCGCGAGCGCGATCAGATGCGCCTCTCGCTCTACCAGCGCCGCCTCGAACGACGCGAACGACCCGCAACGGGCCACCAAAGTCGTCGCGGGGCGTCACCACACTCGGCAGCAGGAACAAACACATCAGGACCGCTGCGGCCCGCCACCAGCGACGCCCGCCCCAGCAGCCGCCACACAGCAGCCTCAGAAGACACCGCGAACGCAGCGGCGGCTGGTAATGACGACGATGGTGAGCCACACGACTGGGATGACGAGGACGACGACGAGGACGACGAGGACGACGGTGTGCTGCAGCAGCAGCTCCGACAGGACGAGTTCGTCGAAGGCACCATCCCGAAGCTGGTCATGGAGGTGTTCCGGCGCCCCGGCCGCGTCCTCAAGGAAGTCTCGAGGCTGTCCACCGCCGATCTGTCCGTCACAAGTCTCTGCACTCGGCCAAACGGACTCCTCTTTGTCGGCTGTGGCGATGGCTCCGTCTCGCTCTGGACCCCGTACGGTGGCGCGCGCATCGAGCAGGTCTGCCCGAGCACCTCCCTCACACGCAGCATCCTCAACGTGGCGCAGTCGGTGAAGCACCAGTTCCGCTTCATGCGCGCTGCCTTGCAGGCCCAGCAGCAGCGCGAGGCCTACGGTGCGGAGACGAGCGGCAACTCCATGAAGGCCCGCATCAAGGCGATGCTGGTGCAACACTACGCCGATCAACGTCGTCTCGACGCCGAGGTGGCGGACGCTGCGGTGCCTGACGACGATGCGCTCCCGCGGTGGGCGGCGGTCCCGAATAACAGCAGCGCTGAAGGGGGCGTCCTGACCGGCTCGTCCGTGGCCGTCCCCGCTGCGCTGCGCAAGCTCATCGACTACCGTGGTACGCTGCAGCTCCTCCAAGGCTTTCTAGATGACAAGGATGCCCATGAGCGCCACATTCTGCTCGAGGACCTCGCCTTCCTGCCGCTCCGCATGGCCCGTGTGGCGGAGCTGGAGGCGTTTGAGGAGGAGGCCTACGATGCGGCTGTGGATGCGGCCACGGCGCGTCTGCTCCACTTTGTCTGTGGCAGCGAGTCAGGGCACACGGCGTACTTGCAGTACTACAAGCGCGCGATTGGCTTCGTGCCAGCGGCCGTCTCTTCCACCGTGTCGGCCTCCGCCTTCATCGCACGTCGTCGGCACCCCTTGGAGGTGCTGCCCGACCTGTACACCATGTCCGAGGCCCTCGACCCTGCCGTGCTGCGGCAGATGCGGCGTCGCGACGTGGCACCGGGCAGCCCGGTCTCCACCCACACGCGCCACTCGCCACTCCGCCTGCAGGCCGTCGCCACCGCGGCCTCGATGAACGAACGTGCGCTGCCACTCGCCTTTAGCGCGAACCTGGAGGCGGTGGACACGCTCGACGTGGACTACGTCAACACAGCGCATGAACTGCTCGTCGCGGACGTCCGTGAGGAGGAAACGCGCGAGTACGTGGAGATGCGTGAGGTGGTGAAGCTGCTGGAGGAGCAGGAAAGGGCACGCATGGTGGAGCGCGCCAAGCAACTGCAACAACTGCAACAGCAACAACAACTGCAGCAGCAGCGCACAATGGCCTCCGCCACGACAACGACACCGGCTGACATGACGCGACGGGCGGTCTCACCCGCTCAGAGCGAGGCCCGCCATTCTCTTCAACCACGCTGCTCAACCGAGACAACACAGTCGGAGCAGATGGCGCTGGTGCGTGCTCTCTCGATTCGCCAGCGTGTGGGGGCGGCCGCGATGGCCCCGATGCACACCGACATACGCCACAGCTGGGTCTCCGCGGAGGACCTGCCCACTGGACTGCTCCACCGCACCAGTGCGGCACACGCCGCCTGCGCTGCTGCGGCTGCGGCTCAGAGTAGTGGTGGTGGCCCTCATCGCTTGAGCGGGAGCATGGTGAGTGGTACGTCCCTCAGCTCGCATCCGCTGTCGACACCGTACAACGCGACTCCACTCCGCGACTTGCCGTCTGCCGAGGATCCGTTTGCAAACGTCGCTCCGCTGAACCTGAGCGGGCCCTCGCGTGGGTACCAGTCCGCACTGAGCCCACACGCACGTGGTGAGGCGATTCGCCGCTCCTTGCTCAGCCACAGCAGCCTGCCGAGCAGTCTCTTGAGCGTCGTCGAGCCGCCCGTGGCAGACAAGCGCGTCGGCGTCGAAGGCGTGGACCACGCCGCGGACGCAACGGGCGCGGTGCCACCATCTGCGGAGCGTCTGCGGCGTCTCTCGACGTCGACCTCGCAGCTCGGACCGGTCGAGTTGCTCGCCGTCGATGCCCTGAAGCACCGCTACGGCGTTCAGATCAGCAGCGCAGCGGCAGCTCCCGAGCCACATGCCTCTCCGGAAGGCACCCCAGAAAAGCGCACGGCCGAGACAGACGATGAAGGCGTGCTGGCGGCGGTGACGTGCGTGAACGCGGTGGCGTGTGCGTCGCCGAACCGTCGCGCACGCCGTCTCTCACTGAATGCTGTGGTGCCCACAACTCCAACACACGGCAACCGTAACGACGGCGAGAGCCTGGACAAGCCACAGCCGGATGCGGTGACGAAGCCACCGTTGGTCACTGTCACACGTGCCGACAAGATACCAGATAACGAGGCTGAGGACAGCGCAGACAACGACAAGGATCCGGAGAAGCGTATGGCTGAAGCTGAGCGAGCCGAGGCGTGGCTGTACAGCACCACGTACACACTCGCCCAACCCCTGCTGCTCGTTGAGGAGGAGGCGGTGCCGCCTGAACCTCCGCAAGCCGCTGATGAGGTGGAGAGTGATGAGGAGGGGGGCACGGTGCGTTCGCCTGTCGCACAACGTCTGCAGCTGGATGCGGAGTCTCTCCTCGACTCCCCTGCGCGTGGCGGAAAGGGAGCTGCGCCAGGACACAACGCCAACACCCCGTTCTTTCTCACCGAGGACACGGTGGACCTCACCACCACGGCCGATACGACTGCTATCGCCGTCGCTGCGCTCGCCAACGATCACGAGGACGAAGCCACAGGAGGTGGTGGCAGGCTGAGCGTGTTGCTCCCATTCGGTAAGCCACCGACACCGCTGCTGCGTGGTGCCGCAGCTCATGCGCACCCGCCGCCGCGACTCACCTCGACTCCGCATCAGCGACCACCACGTAGCCCCTCTCCGCTGGGCACCAGCTCCATCCACGCCCCGTCGCCCTTGTCGAACAAGGCCACCGCGAGCAGCACGGATGGCGCACCAAATCGCGGTCGTCTTCCACAGGTTGCGCTCCTCTCGCCCGGCGCCTCGAATCCGGACATGGTGCTTGCCCCCGCCGACCCGTACGAGATGGACGACACCGACGGCGTCGCGGAGCTCCTTGCGTTTGATCAGAGCCACACCTCGAGCGGGCCAAGCGACGCCCGACAGCGACTGCCGCTTGCGGGTGCAAGTTCTCCCACGTGGTTGCAGGGGACGCCGAGTGGGCGGCCGCCTTCTCACCGTGCGCGTGCGAATCCCCTCTTGCTCCCGTCTGCCTCTGCGAGACACAACACCAACAGCAGCAGCATCAACAACAACAGTGGCGTTGATGGGCTGGGCTCGACAGCGCCGCGCCCTGAGTCGCGTGGGCTCGCCCCGCGCTTGGCGCACACCGGCGTGGTGCCGTCAACGCTCCGCTCGCGCGGCAGCTCCGGCGTCCGACCCAACACGGCGACCGTGGGTGCCCCAAGCGGTGTGCGGCTTGGTGGTGCTGGTGCTGGTGGTAGCGCAGCGGTGGCCACGGCACCGTCACTGACCCTGTCGTCATCCGCGAGCGCGACGGCTCCGCTGCCTTGTTCACGTGGTGGCACACGGGGGATGGAGGGGATGCTGCCTGGGCGGCCATGCCCTGCGCGTGGCGTGAGCTCTGTGAGACCGGCCACGGGCGTGCGCGCAGGACGTGAGCCAGCCATCGCGGATGGCAGCGTGCCGTCCAGTGGGAAGAAGCGCATCAGTGACTTGTTCCCCACGCTCTGAGAGCGCACGACGGCCTGCAGAGAACAGCACGGTAAGACATCGAACATCGGTCTTTTCCCCTTTGATGTAACAAAAAAAAAGTTCACAAACAGTTGCTCCATTTTTTTCTTCTCTTTCCTTCGTTTGCCGCGCAGGCGCACAGAGTGCTCCAAAAGCTTTACGCGATGTTACTTCACCGGCAACAAACAACAACAACAAACAAGAGCACAATTTCAATGCTATCGATGTGAAACACACAGGCACGTGTACTATGAATGAGACAGCTATCTGCACATGATCGAGGACCGCTGTGGGCTGCTCACGCACTTCTCCAAGGGCCAAGGAAAAAGAGAAAAAAAAGCCGCCTTCAAAGGCTTTTCCTTCAAGAACTACGGCTGCACCACAGAGAAACGTATCCGAAATCCACAGCCAGGGGGTGACCTCCTCCTCTTCCTCCCCACGTCTCTTTTCCTGGAGAACTGTGATTCTCTTGCCAGGCGCCGAACTCTTTGTGGCGCATTCACATCTCCACACATACGCCTCCATCCCCCTTTATTTTCTCTCAACACACAAGTTTGGATATCACTACTTGCTCACTTCACTTTTCCTTTTTTTAATATCTTTCTCCGGTTCACTTGCTGTCTTCACCTAGATCAACAGTCACTAGCAACCAGAACATCACACACACACAGACAAAAGGACAAGAGGAAGCAGAACAAGAATTTCCTCGCGCTCTTCCTTCTTTGTCACCTTCACTCTTCTCTCTCTCTTCTCACTCCTCATCACAATGGCGCAGATGCAGCGTGTGCGTATGCCACAGGAGCGTGTCGCCGAGCCGGACGAGACGTACCGCCGGACCGCTGTGCTCCATCTCCGCCCTCCGCCTACCGAGGACGAGATCGCACGTGCGAACCGACGTGGTCTGCGTGTGACCTGGGAGGATAACATTGAAGAGCACCCCAACCAGCGCGTCAGTAAGAGCTGCTGCGTCTTCCACAAGAAGAAGTTGTTTGGTGAGAGCAGCAGCGATGACGATAGCAGCAGCAGCAGCAGCAGCAGCAGTGATGCGGATGAGCAGGGCGGTGCCACACGCGAAGCGGGTGCGGATGGTGGTAGCCAGACCACATGCGATCACACGCATGACGAAAACTGTAAGAAACACCACCATCTCCCCAAGTGCACCAAGGAGCACTGCTACTGCGGCACACGCTTTCACTGATCGACCGATTAACAGAAAGAGAAACATCAACGAAACAGGATGAACAATACGAAACCGACAGGAAAAACCCAACATCAGACGCGCGAGAGCAGCTGGCAGACGCGAAGAACGACACGAAGAACTCAAGAAGAGACCTTCGCGAATGTTCATGATCATCCACACGTGATTGGAAACGCCTGAAAACCAGTATCGCAAAAGACAAGGCACCAGGATCAGAATCACGAGCTGCGTACTATCCCTTCTTCTCCTGGGTGCTCCATGGCCAACTCGCTGCCGTTTTCCTTCTCGCCATTGCCCACGCGCCTTCAAGGCCGTGGACTCTCACAGACACGTAGTTGATCAAACTCCTTCGTCGTTGGTTGGCTGTTTTTTCAGTGTTTGTTTTTGATTTTGTCCGAGACTCCAACGTCTCTCTCTTTCCTATTTTGCTCCCGTTTCGTTTGTTTTTGTTTTTGTTTTTGTTTTTGTTTTTGTTTTGTTTTCTTCTCTATTCCAATGCTTGCTCTTTGCGACGCCGCTTTTTCATGTACACACGTGAAATCCGTGCTGCCCCACAAGACACAAACGAACATACGCAAACGTAAAAGCAGCGATATCTAAGAACTCCCCCACCGGCGCGTGCCCCCCCCCCCACAAGCCACACGTTTCTGGCAAAACTTGGCCTTTTATGTCCGTCCTATCTTGCCGTTGTTGCCTCCCTTGAGACGCCACACTCTTCAGTGTTGTTGTCGTTAACACACACACACACCCCTTTTGGCCCCCAGCGTCTGACTCACAAAGACGCGTCAAAGGCAAAGATGTCATAGCGTCCACAATCATCATGTCTGCACTCACAACGACCACTGCCCTTCTCCCTGTTCATCACTTTCATTCATTCATCATCACAACCATCTTTGCCTTTCCTGAATTTTCGTACTTCAGCATATAGCAACTCACCCCCTTCAAACTGAAACCAAAGAAAGATTGACAAGAGGTATTTATATCTTCTCTCCTCTCTTTTCGATTGCTTCTTTTTTCTTCTTCCTTGTGCGACTAGGCACGCCAACGCTGCACACATCAAGTGTCATTTTCCAGTTCAACTAGTTTTTTTTGTAAATCGCACTGAGAAGAGAAAACCGGCCGCACCAAATACGCAGCTCCGTTAGAGCTCTTTTCGTGCCTTTTCCATCTCTCCCTCTTTCTCCCTTTTTTATTTTGTACTGCCTCAAATTTGTCAGTCTCTAGCCTTTGAAGAGTAGACAAGACGGAGGAGGGTGAAACGCAAAGAAAGCCCAACGAAGACGAGAACATCATTGTGCTCTCTCTTTTTCTTTTTCTCCCTTTTGCGATCACGTCGCTACTGTTTTTGCAGTTGTGTGGCCACCTTAGGTGTATTACTCCAGCCTCCTCTGCTGTTGTTTCCTTTTCACTCCTTTTCCACGCGTCTCCCTCTTTCCATCTCTCTCTCGCTTCCCTTTCTATCTTTTCTCCCCTTTTTTGTCTTTTTGTAGTTCACGTGCCTGCCCCCCTTTTCCCTTTTGTGTGTGTGTTTCTCCACCCCACCCTTTCTACTTCTCGTGTTGACCAGCGCTGTTACTTTGCACCGCCTTCTCAGCTACTGGTGCAGTCGTATACAGTTTAACTTTCTCCCCTCTTCTCTGTCTACTTCTGTTTAGGTTTTCGCATTCTCCAGATTTCTTTTTTTTCTTCTTCGTGTGGTTTGTTTTCAACTGTTTCTTCTTTCTTTTTTTTCCTGTTTACTTCCCCCTTTTTCTTACTTCTCGCCATTCCTTCCCTTTGTGTGTCACTCGGTCCATCACACTGTCCTTTGTTTCTGTGTTTCTTTTTATCTGCGCTCTTCTGCATTTTTCCTGCTTGTCGAGCCTTGTTGACAATCGTGCTGTGCTGTGCTTTCTTTTTTCACCCACGTGCGCGTCGTCTCTCTTCGCGCACCTCGGTACAACCACACGCACCCCGCACCGCACAAACTTCTCTTCACGTGCGGCACCCTAGCGTATGCACGTGGGAGGACACAAAAAAGCTCGTACACGCAATTGAGCACGTCAACAGAATTCAGGTATCTAAATCACACTTACACTCATACGTTCTTTGGAGCTCAAGCTTAGTGTGACCTTTCACACTCGTTTTTGTTCCTCACCGTCTCTCTTTTTGTTTTGTTTCTCACCTGTGTGCGTGTGTACTTTGTACGTGTCACCAGCGCTTTTCAATTTCTGAAATCATCTGACAGTCACTCAGCTCACTCGTACTTACTCTTTGCTTGATTGTGTGTGCTTTTTTCTTTTGCTTGTTTTCTCCCTCTCCCTGCTTCCCGTCTCAGACACACACACACACACACACGTGCGTGCCGCTCAACCTGTATTGACAACGTTTTCTTCCCCCTTTTTTTGTCCGTCCGTTCGTTAACTGTCAGGGCGATGCCAAAGCAGTTGGGCAAGTACTGGATTTCCAAGGTCGAAGGCCACTGCTCGACTGGCTGCACCGTGTACGGCGGGTACGAGGATCCCTCGGCGTCCCCACTCACTCAGGACGCATCTTTCGTCGACATGGGCGCCTCGATGGAGCCTAGCCACAGTGTTCGGCGCGACTCCAGTAGCGCACCGACCGCGCGAATCAAGATTTACGACCGCGCCGACGTCAACCTCGAGGCCCTCTCAGCAAACATCAAGCTGCAGGAGTCGCTCGCCCGGAGACGGTTCCAGCTGCGCCAACGCTATGCGCACCTCTACGCCACCAAATACGGCGGTGACCCCGCCGCGGTCGCAGCCGCTCTGCTGCATCGCGGCTCGCATGGGCTGAGCGCGGACACGACGGACCCACTTGAAGCCACGACGAGTGGTGGCGTCGAGCTGCCGAACACGAAGGACCTCGATGATGAGGTGGTCCCGCTGCTCTACTTGAGCGCCGAGCACGTGCTGCTGCTGAAGGACAAGATGCAGTCTCGGTCCAAGGTGATCTTGATTCGCGATTGGATGCCCGATAGCATGCTGCAAATCATCTCGCACGGCCGCCTGCCGGAGGATGGCGCGTTCTTCTACTTTTTCCAGCTCCTTCAGGCGGTGCACTTTTTGCACGAAAACCGCGTTGTGCACCGCAACATCGCCGCCGAGCACCTCCACGTCACCGTCGATGGCGCGGTGCTGCGGCTGGGTGGTATGAGCCGGGCCGTACACATGCAGAGCGATCCCGTCGGTGCCACCACCACACCTGAGGTGCCGCCGCCAGGCAGCTACGGCATATGCAGCAATTGCGGCGGCGCCGTCCCCGTCGTGGCGGGCGGTGTGGGCGGTGGCAGCCGACTCGTGAGCAGCATGGCCAGCGGCGGCAGCAGCGCGACGAATGCCGGTGCGGCGATCAACACGCTGATGACGACCTGCCCGCGCTGTGGCGTGCAGCAGAACCGACTGCAGCTCCTGCGCACGCTGACGGGGAGCCCGGGTTACTTGGCCCCAGAGGTACTCGCGTACCGCCCCCCAGCGTCGTCACTCATGAGCTCGCAGCTGCCCACGTCATCGCCCGCCTCCTCCACCCCGCCGTTCGGTTCCGGGCAGTCCGCTGGTCGCGAGCCACGCTCTGAATTTGCCGACGCACAGGCTCGCGATGTCTGGTCGTGCGGTGTGCTGCTCTTCTTCATGCTCACGGCGACCTTGCCCTTCGACCCCGTTGGCCAAGCGGCTGGCGCGCAGGCTGACTTCCGCCGAACGCCGGAACAAATCGACGACACATGCGCTCGCATTGTCGCGTGCCGGTACGTGATCCCGTCCTACGTCTCTGAACCCGCACAGCAGCTTTTGCACAGTCTGCTGCAGCGAGAGCCCAGCCAACGGCCCACCGCGCTGGAGGCTATGGCGTATCCCTGCCTTGCACAGGCGCGAGCCACGCTGACATCGGGGATGTAAACTGTAGATTAAAACACGCAAGAAAAAAAACAATCCGTACATGCGAGCCGGTGAGGCATCAACCGCGGTGACAGGGGAGGTAGAGAAAGCAACCAGAACGAAACAGAAGAACTGAGTGGCCACAAAACGAAACGAGGGTGAAAGAAACGAAAAAGGGAAAAAAGAAAGAAAGAAAAAAAGAAAGAAACATCACTTCAAACTTTGCGAAATGCGCGTTCACGTGGTGGGACAATCAGTGTCGGTAAAACAACAACAACAACAACAACAACCAACTCGTTGGCGGCATCCGTTTCCTCGGTATGGCTTCGGCTTTTATTATTATTTATTGTTGTGGTCTTCTTTGAGCAGCCAGGAAATGAAATGCCGAGGAAAAAGACACACTCACAGACACACACCATTTGCTTCTCCTCTCTTGTGCAACGTATTTCTCACGACCAAAATACGCTCCCACCGCCACCGCGCACGTGGACTGCAGAGGTGACGTAGAGAGTGCGTGGCACGCACTCATGGATCCAACACTGGAAGGAAGACAGACACACAGACACAACTGTAGACGTCTCATCTCGTCTTTTTTTTTTACCTTCTGGCGGAGTGTGTCCATTGGCACAAGGGCGAGGGAGGGGTGGTGCGATTCAACATATATTCCAGACCACATTTCTTCACTGTCCATTGTTTTTCTTTTTTTCCACATGTTTTCTTGCTTTGGTCCCTCCCATTGACCATTCAGTTGTTTCTTTTTTTTTTTTGAAATCTGAATTTTTTGTAGTTTCTTGTTCCCGGCGTACAAGCAGCGTTGTTGCCACCTATTCCCACCCTATTCCCCTTCACATCGTCAAAGAAAAGAGAAACTTGAGGGAATTAAAAGATCGAAATCAATCATTGATGAACAAACATGCCGATCGTTTGTCTGATTTTTTGTGCGTTTTCTTTTTTTTTTAACCAGAGTCTAAAAAAAAAATAAGGAATGAAAATGGGCTGTTGGGGCTTTTGGCGCTAAACAAACGAAAAACTCTCTCCCCTCCCCCCTTTTCTCTCCATATTCGCCAAAAATCTGTTCGGTGGCACCACCCGGTTTTTTTCTTTTCCAGTTCCTCCCACCATCATCGGGTACTGGTGTCCAACAGATTCTCTTTCTCCTTTGCATTTTTTCTTTGCATGTTGGCTTGGTTATCTCTCTTGAAACAATTTGTTTTTTTTTGTTTGCTTTTCAGATCTCGTTTCACTATACTTTTTTGATTTTACTTTCTTTTAATTTCTTCATGTTTTATGTTGTCTCTCACTCTCTCTCTTCCCCCTCCGCTCCCGTGATCTTGATGTTGTCGTTGTTGTTGCGTGTGGGGGAAAAAAAAGCAGCGTCAAAGGCACCCGTTTTTGTTTTCCATCCTTTTTTCTCTCACTCTTTCGCCGTGCTTTTTCTTTTTTTTTCTCTTTCCCATGCGCGGGTACATGTATGCTCACTTTCTACGTTCTCGTTACGGGTACTTGCCCATCGCTCCCTCCCCGCCACTGTTTGCGCGCCACATTGTTTAGCTGATTGGGTCTCACCAACCTCGAACGCGCCTCTCCATCTTCTTCTTTTTTTTTTGTGTGTGTTCTTGTTTTTCATTGCCGTATCACCGTTGCTATTTTCCCGTTTTTTTGTGCGCTGCACTTTTTTGCGCTATGTACTCATCGCTTAGGTTTCAAAATTTCTCTCTGTTTTTTTTCTATTCCGCCGTAACGAGATCAAGTCCGAACACAACAACAACGTCGACGACAACCTCAAGCGAGTCCATCCACGGCCACCAAATGAAGCTTGTGCATAGTCCTTTTTTTTATTTTACTCCTCCTAACTGTTTTTTATTCCTTTTTCTTTTTTCTTTTTCTTTTGTGTGTTTGAATGCCACTTTTTTTTTGTAAATTAACAAACGCCGGATAACCACTGGAGCGCCAATTGCCCTCGACCTTCACTCAGAGATCCTACTTCCGTTCACTTCCTTTTTTCCTCTTCTTTGTCTGTGTGTGTGCTTTGTTTGTACTTTCATCCGAGTTGCATTAACCCCTGCCTCCTCTTTTTCGAAAACGAGGGAAATCATATTCACCCCCCCAAAAAAACAAAAACAGGAGCAACACTACACAAAAGAGAGAAAAAGCAAACCCACTGTAGCAAACGAGTGGAAGCATGCCGTTTCCTGTCGACCGTGATCCAAATGCGCACACATGAAGGGTATCATACGCACCCGTCTCTCAGCACGGCATCGGCGGCAGGCGACGTGACTGGATCGCGTCTTCCTCGTCTGTTTTTTTCTCTCTTTGGCGTGCTGGCGAGTCGCGACCGTCATTGACAGTTGCGTCATCGGACTAACCTCCCTCCCCTCCTCGAGGTGGGAAACTAAACTGTCATGGACACGGAATGCGACCTATTTGTAGTGCTTGCTCACGCGTAGCGATCATGAGTCCTGTCCCCATTCACTTCACTTCTCTTCTCTTTTCCCTTTGTCTCTCAAATTGCCATCTCACTCACACACACTAAACTATTTCATCCTGAAAACGAAGGTACCCGAGTTGCATCAACAATCGCAGCATCTCAAAAGACCTCTCAAACGAACGGCCGAGCAAAGCACTTCGGACCTGTTTGTGCACGGCCGCGTCTCTCTCTGTTTTTGTGTCTCACGCGTTTCTTTCTCTTCTTTTTTTTATCACTCTCTCACTCTCTCTCCCCACTCTCGACTGTCAAGCAGCGCTAGAGTCTCAATAGCAACAATAATAACATCAATATCTTTATAAAACAAACCAAAAAACAACAACAACTACTACTACATTCATAACTGGCCGACGTGACAAGCAAGTGCGCCGAGAAGGGGAAAATGAGTGGATCGCAAGAAAACCAATTGCAACTGACGCGCACCGTCCTCATCGCTGCCGCCGCTGCTGCCACTGTGAGCGCCGTGTCGAGCTCGCTGGTCTTCGTCGCGGTCGCGCAGCTTCTGCGGAGCACGTCGCACACACACACCCAAGCACGCAAACCGCGCACGCGCACCAACTCCGCGGCCGCCACCGCCACACGCAGCGCAAATCCCTCCGTGGACACCCACTCACCCCACCGGCAATCCTCGCTCTTTCACTGGTGTCTGCGGCGTCTCTCAGGGCTGCCAGTCCACTCCGATGTGTCGGACGAGTCGTCTCAAAGCAGCGATGACGAGGCGGCCGCGCTCGAAGGCGCCGTTCACGGTGGCCCTGTGTCTCTGCCCTCCCCACTCGTCACTGGTGGCGGTGGTGATGTAGCGGTGGTGGCTGGCGCTGAGAAGGATCCATTAACCGCTGACTCTGGAGCGGCGACCAAGACGAAGAACGCGAACCGGCGTGGGACCACGGGCAGCAAAGGCCCGCGCGCGTACCACACCCACGACGGCGGCATCATCACGCAGTACATGGACGCCACGACGCGTCTCGAGACCGACGACTACTTCAAGAAGAACGCCACGCAGCGACGCCACACCGTCGCGCTGGCTGAGCGGCGCCAGGGTAGGCAGGGGCCGACCAGCCGAATCAGCGAGATGATCGGTGGCGCGGCCGGGATGGACCTTGCCGTGTTCGACAGCACGCTGCACAGCGCGGGTCAGCTCCCGCCGCCAACGCCGCTGCAGGCCGGCGCGATGCACCCCGTCGCATCGCTGCTCGCACAGGAAGGCCTGACACCAACCGGTGAGGCTGGCGTGCTGGGCGTCGCTGGGTCCAGCTCGGGTGGTCGGCGTGGATCGAACTCGCTGAGTCTGGTGAGCGGCTCCATGGCCATGCCACTTCCGCAGAGCCCGATCTACCGCATCGTCATCACGGGTGGCCCGTGCAGCGGCAAGAGCACGTCCATGACGCACCTCAAGGCGGCGATGGAGCGAATCGGCTACACCGTGTACTTGGTGCCGGAGGTGGCGACCATGATGATGCTCGGTGGCGCGCGGCTCTGGCTGACTCCAGAGGAGGCGAAGGAGGAGGAGGAAGAGGAAGAAGCCAAAGAGCAGCGCGCCGCGATCATTCGCACCTACCAGGAGCGCATTGCAAAGCTGGAGATGGCCATAGCCGTGACAGCGAGTGGTGACTGGGACAACAACAACAACAACAACCAAGGCGACAAGGGTGGTGACGTGGACGCTGGGGTGCCTCGCGCTTCTCAGACCGCGCCGGGCAGCAGCAACAGCAACAGCGGCGGCGACACGAGCAGCCCCTCCCCTCCGCGTCTGTCGCAGAAGAAGATCACGATTCAGCGCGTCGTGCTGCAGCTCATGATGATGCTCGAGGACTGCTTCTACGAGTTGGCGGCGATGCGCGGCAAGCCATCTGTGATCTTCTACGACCGCGGCACGATGGACGGCAGCGCGTACTGCTCCGATGCGGAATGGGCGGAGATTTTGCGCGTCACGGGCTACACGGACGAGGAGCTGCGCGACACGCGGTATGACGCCGTTGTGCACTTGGTCACTGCCGCCCTCGGTGCGGAGGAGTACTACTCGCTGGACAACAACGTCACGCGCCACGAGACGCGCGACGAGGCGATCGCGCAGGACATGGCGACGCGCAACGTCTGGCGCGGCCACTTTCTCTTCTACGTCTGCGACAACTCCACTGACTTTGAGCGGAAGCTGGACCGTGTGGCCGCGTTTGTGCGCAAGGTCGTCGGGGCATCACCCGCGAGCACACCCGCTCCTGAGGACTGTGCCGAACACCAGGCCACGTCATCGCTGATGCCCACGTTCGGCGCGTCGAATGCGGGCGTCAGTGGATCGCAGAACGCGTCGCCCGCGCCGAACGATCTCCAGGAGCTCGCCTACATCATGACGGGCACCCGGGCTGCGAACAAGCACATGCTGCTCAGCCCGTCCAACAGCCGAGAGCGTTCCCTCTCGCCGTCGATGGGCATCAGCGCCGCCGGGACACCGCAGTCCCTCCAGCTGGGCCCCGGTGATTCGATGCGGCTGGACCACAGCGTGCTCATGGACGTCAACGCCACCACGCTCGGCACCACGCTCATGCCCACATCGATTACAGGGGCTGGCCGTCCGGGCCGTCCTGCTGCTGCTGCTGCGGCGACTGTGGTGCCGAGCCTGTCGTTCCCACCAGCACCGCCCAGCACAACAGGCGCCGCGGATGGCCTTCTCTCCCCCACTGACGCGTTCAGGCCGTTCGCCGACAACGATAGCAACTCCCTCCACAGTGCGTCGCCGCAGGAGTGCGACCCCGTGCTCGACCCGCTCGGCCACCCAATGGCGGGCACGCCGCCACCCGAGTGCGCGTCTGATCGCGCCGAATCCGACCCGTCCGCGAACGCGATGCCACGCCCTAGTCGACGCCGCGTGACGCTGCCACCGAGTGACATCGCGGCGGCGGCGGCGGCGGCCACGCTCGCTGAACGCCGCGCGGGCCGCGATCATGACGCCAACGGCAACAACGCGCCGGCGCAGGAGGAGGAGGACGGTCGCGTGGAGTTGTCGCCGTCACCGTCGCCATCGCCAGACATTCCGGAAACTGCGCGCACGGCGAGTGCCGAGTCACGCACTGTCACCGGCGCTGGCGAGGCGGAGAGGCCCTCGCGCCGTCAAGGGCTGGGGGCCTCGTTGACGCTCAACGCCGAGGACCTGCACCACTCCGACAGCAACCACGCGCTGTGCCACAGCATGATCGCAGGCAACAACGCCGCCATGACCGCGGATGGACAGCGCCAGGGAAGCGCGGCCGCGACCTTCGCGGAGTCGGCCGCAGAAGGGTTGCAGCGCCACTTTATCATCCGCGCGATCGACATGTCGCAAATCCCGGAGAATGCGGTCGAGTCCGAGGTGACGCTCATCACACTCGTGCCGACGCGGCGAGAGTATGTGTCGGAGACGATCATCCGCGTCCTGCGCTCGGCCAACGCGACGTCCGCCTCGACCAGGCCGGTCTACCTGCGCCGCGTCGAGTTTGCTCGCCGCGGTCCGCGTGGTGGCGACGCGAAGGAGCACGAGGACCCACACAGACACGCTATTCGCAACGTCACAACGCGGGCATTGAGCCGTGATGATTTCCTGCGTCTCGCCCAGTTCTTCGACCCCGCACAGCCACTCGTGCGGAAGCAGGTGAAGCGCTTCTTGTATGGGTTCAACCAGCTCTCCGTCGTGTCCTTCCTTGAGCCAGAGGAGTTGCGTGGCGCGGCGCGTGTGATTTGCTCAGCGGAGGTCTCCGCCGATGACTTACCGGACTGGATCGAGGTGGAAGAAGTGTCGCTGACGGGGCGCGACGTGTTGGTCTAGAAGGGGGAAAATTATAGCTCAGAGACGAGCGTGAACAGTCGCCTCGCACAAAGACAACAAAAAAAGTGAAAGTAATAAGAAAAAGAGACCTAGTATCAGAGAGTGTAGGAAAACACAACAAACAAAAAAGAACCACGAAACTGTACCATTATTTTTGTCTCTCTCTCTCTGACTCTTGTGCTGCGCCTGTGGTGGATGGTTGGCTCTTTCATACACTCTTGACGACATCAGCCGCACAGTTTGCGATGTTGTGTACCACCACCACTACCACTACCACCACAACAACATCAACAACCAAGGAAACCCACAAACAATGTAAGTATGCCCATGCTCTTGTGAGAAGTTTTCATCTTCTCTTTTATTCCTCTTCGCTTTTTTTTTTCTCTGTCTTTTCTTCTTGTTTGAAGAAACAATGGCCGCGCTGCACAGTTTCTCCCCCCCCTTTTTGTACACGATGACGGTACATCACCTAAGCAACGCACACCACAATACCCAGGGACGAACGTGAGTCGCCCATGTTTTTGAGGACCAATCGCCTGCACGTGGTCGCGAAGCAGTTCCCCAAATTCGCCACACGCTCACGCACCCAGAAAAAAAAAGAAGGCGTCACATCACCGCTTTCGCCTTCGTAACTGGCTGGCTTTCAGGCACGTGGCCGTGTTACAGTTCCTGATCCTTTTTTTCTTTCTTCAAAGAAAAGATATGGTGGTCGTTTTCTGATGAGCGCTGTGATACACCCCGTTGACAAGCATTCCTATTTTCGTCGTCCTCCTCCTCCTCTTCCTCTCTCGCTCCTCTCACATGTTGCCTTTGGTGACCACTCTTCACTCGCCACACTATTCGTAATCCAGGAGGCTCTGTTTGTTGCTAATACACTCGAGTAACACACATTTTTTTCTTTGTGGGTGTGTCCTCTCTGTCTGCGTGTGCCTGCCTGCCTGCCTCTATTCGGCCAGTGATTCATCTGGGTCACGTTCGTGTTCATTTCCCCTTGTTCTCTCTCTCTTTTCTCGTTTGCTTTCGCATCGCGTCATGCCGCTTCCAGTGCCACCGCGTCTTGTGTCACTGAGGACGCCACGCGCGTTGAGGATGATGACAGTGTGCACACGCACTCCGCGCCACGCCACCACCACCACCCCTACAGCTGTGGCCGCCGCTGCGGTGCGCTCTAGTCACGCGCCTGCCACTGTCTTTGCGCGACGCAGCTTCGTGAGCACGTGCGTCTGCCTCGGCAACGCCTCCCGCTCTCTCGTGACGGCAGAGGACCTACGCGCTGCCCTGCGCACACTGAGTCTCTCCTCGAACTGCACGGACGCGGAGATCAAGGCCGCTTTCCAGGTGTTTGCCAAGGCAAATCACCCCGACACCTTCTCCCACGCGCCCTCTTCTTCTTCTTCTGCCGCCTCCTCTTCCTCCGCGTCGAGTCGCCAACAGACTGATGAGGCCAGCGCGCGTAAGGAGGCAGAGAACCGCATGTTCAGCGGCACGCAGGCGTACCAGCTGCTGCGTCAGCTCTCGTTTGACGATCGGCAGGCCATTCTGCGTGAGCAGCGCTACCACCCCGGCGGTGGCGGCTTTGAATACACCGAAGAGGAGTACCGCAAGGCGGAGGCTGCGTATCGCGGGCAGAAGCGCACGCGAGCCTCACCATCGATGGAGGCGGAGACGGCCGCCTTCAACGCGGACTTCTTCAATCCGAACACGCACCAAGGCCGCACGCGCACCGCTCAGTTCAACCAGTTCCAGGACCGCATCCGCAACGATCGCCAGCGCCGCGCGGCCTGGGGCATGGGCCACGCCAGGGCGGACAACGGGGAGCGGGTCAAGACCACCGCACCGGGTGGCAGCGGCGGCTTCCGACTCGGGTTTGTGCACCGGACCTGGCAGGAGCTGCAAGACATTCGGCGTGCGTACAACGAGACGCCTGGCTTTGCCGGCATGGACGGCAGCCGCTACGACACGGATGCCAACGCCGCGCGCGCCGGGCCTGAGCTCAAGTACAACCCACACCTGAAGCAGTACCTCACGATGCGGCAGCGTGCCAAGGAGAAGAAGGTGCTGGACAACGCGATTGGCGGTGCGGTCACCGCGGCGCTCTTCTTCGCGGCGTGCTTCGCGATGGCCGTTCTCACGGTTGCCGGCTACCGCAAGATTCAGGGCAACAAGTACTACGACGAGATCCAGAAGCAGCGACGAGAAGAGCGAGGTGGCGGCTAGCCCCTTATTTTTCGTGTAGAGTCGGCTTGGGTGTGTGACAAGCGTGTTCCTTTCACTGTTTTTGTTGTTGTTTAGCATCGTATCCAGGGTTCTTTTCATCTCTTTTTTCCCCCGTTCTTGGAGGTCCTCTTTATGGCCTTTGTTTTGTATCACGTGCGGGGTTTTCATTGCACCATCTCCTCTTCCTCACGCCGTTTGTTCCATCACTCACAAACACAAACACATACACATACACACAGCACAGCGCAACTCTACAGACCCATCTCAACTCTCATTGCAGACTGTGCTTCTGTTCCACCTTCTCATATTTTCCCCTCTCTCTCCGCGAGGGGCGGGGCACGCATGGAAGCGTGTCAGAGTCATCTGCTCTGACTCGAACTTCCACCACACACACGCTCGCACACACAGCTCTTCAACTCCCACTTTCATTTCTCCCGTGTCCGCCGGTCTTTTGCACTGCTTCGTGCGCATTTAACACATCATCCAGTAGTCTTCACAACATATCGTTCTCCGCCTTGCACGGAGCCACGCGCCACTTCCACAGACACACACAAAAAAAAAAAACACGTACACGCAACCAAGCAATCAAACAACATACCGAACTGAAGCACACACGTACACGAACCGTCACACAACGCCGCCACTATCAACAACAACAACAACAACAACAACAATAACACGACGCAGCAAGCAAATTTAGCGATCACACGTGGCGAAGTTGAAGGGAACGTGTTAGGAGACAGTCTTTTTTTCTTCTTCTGTCTTCAACGTCAACACAACAACAACAAGAGTCTTTTCTTTTCCCCTGTGTCTTCCCTTTTCTTTCTTTCTCTTTCCCTTTTCTCTTTTTGTGCGCCATTATTTTTTCCTTTTCCCCATTTCTCTCGTCACGCAGTTGCCAGCCTGTGTGCTTGACAACCTCCACAACAGGAACGCTTTCGCAGCGACATACGCAGCGTTCTTCCCCCGCCAGTAGCGAACGCATACACACACACACACACACACCACACAGATTCAGGCACACGCGAAACCGTCACAAAAAAAAAAACAAGCAAACACACCAAGACAAAAGAAGATGGCCACGGCGCCTTCACCTGCGGCACCGCACGGTGACGCAGACGCACCCACGGCGACGAGCGGCATTGTGCGTGACAAGGAAAACCACATCTGCTCCGTCATGACGGCCACTGATGTGACGCTGCACATCAACCCAGCCGTTCTCGAAGGCGTGCACCACCCGTCCGAGCGCGCTGCCCTCGTGTTCACCGATGCGCTGCACGCCGCGGAGGAGTACTATCGACTCTTTTTCACCAACGTGCGTGAGCTCGAAGCAAACCTGCGACGGCGCCGGGAGGCGAACCAGGCGAGCGGTGCACCGGTTGTACCTGACGACGTACTCGACAGCGGTCTCGAGTGGGTCAGGGCCGCACCCGGGGGCTCCTCGGACGACGAGGACGAGGCGGCGTCGGCCAGCGGTGCGGATGGACGCAGCCAGGCCCAACGCCGCCACCGCCACCGGCACCTGCGCATGCTGCACGTCCGCAACACCCCATACCACACCTTCTTCCCCCCGCCGATCAGCGGCCGCCACTCACGTGCGATTGTGCGGAGCCTCCTGCAAGGCCGCACGCCGCAGCCCTTCTCGGAGTGGGTGTGGAGCAAGTCGTCAGGGCAGAGCTACCCAAAGGCGTCGTCCGAGGCCCGCCCCGCCAAGGCAGCCCCGGAGACGGTGCCAAAACCCACCACATCTGCGGCACCCACGCAGTGTCACGCGCCATCCACAATGACCGTCACAACAACCGCGGACAATCACTCCGCACCACTCACGGCACACCCGCATGCGGGTCTGGATGACGTGGCGACCACAGCGGCATCAACGCTGCCCCCGCCGCCGCCCACACCGCACCATCACCACCACCACAGCCATCCGCCACAAGGTGCAGTCGACAAGTCCATGACGGATGTCACGAGCCTCGGGAGCGGCTCCGAACCGGAGACGGAGGAGGACCCCCATCCAGCTGTCGATGTCTCGTCACTGGGCAGCCCACCAGGCGAGCCAACAACAACGGCGACCACAACAACAACAACAACGCAGTCCGCCGTGGCGTCGTCCAGCGCGCCATCCAGCGCACCCCAGCCACCCGCACTGGCCGTGCCCCTCGGTGCCCCGACACTGCCAGAGCGTGCCCGCAGCGACATGAACCTCGTCAACGCCGTGCGCACCCACACCAGCACGCGCAGTCGTGTCGAGAGCCGATACGATCGGTACGACGCCCTCGCACAGGCGCAGGCCTCGCGACCGCTGACGACCGGTCCCACCGGTGCAGGACCACGCGGCACGCTGCCTCTCGGCCACCTACCCGATCTGCTCAAGGTGAGCCCGACGACGGCAGCCGAGGAGCACCAGGCGTTGGCAAGACGCGCGCACAGCGGACCCTCCACGCGCCTCGTGACGCCCGTGGGGAGAGGGCCGACCGAGCTGAGCGTGCCACCCAGTGGTGCTGTGGCGGGTGCTGTGGCCACGGCAGGCACGGGTGCCAGCAACAGTGCGGCGGCCACAACGACGACGACCACGACAGCATCGGCGACCGCGTCCAAGACCAGCGGCGCGGTGGACGCACATGGCGCCACTGCGCTCAGCGACTCGACCAGTGGCCAGAGCGGCAGCGCACTCTGCCCCTCATGCGCCGTCTCGCCCACCACCCACACGTTTGACGTCGCGGCGATCAACGCCATGGAGGATCCACTGGAGCGGGCCCGGTGCATGTCGCAGGTCTACGAGGCCGTTCTCGAGAGCTGCAAGGACGCGTGGGTGCCGGAGGAGCCGCCGTCGTCGCCGCTCTCAGACACCTCACCGCAGATGCCGTCCACGTCGTTCCGCGGGCTGAACATGTCCATGGCCGACCCGGTGAACGCCCCCTTCTTTTCCTCCTCCTTTATCGGCGAGAACGAGACGACTTACACGATCCCCACCTCCCAGCAAGGACCAGAGTACTTTACGCAGACCGGCGATGGTCGCAAGCCAATCATCATCATCATGGTCGGTCTCCCGGCGCGTGGCAAGACGTTCCTCGCGCAGAAGATCTGCCGTCTGCTCGGCTGGCACGGCACAAAGGCGAAGGTGCACAACGTTCAAGTTGCCTGGCGCCGTGTGCTGCTCGACTACGAGGCCACTCAGTGCCGCATCGCCGAATCACTGACCCACCACAAATCCCCCTCGCCGTCGCCCGCCTCTGACACGCCAGCCGTGTCGTCGTCGCCGGCCGCGGCGGTCAAGTCCACGGAGACCTCGCCGTGCGCCTCCATGGCACCACACATCTCGTCCCCGTCGAACACCACGACGCGCGACTTCCCTGTCTGCGACACCGCCATCACACCAGCCGTCTCCGGCGTCAATGCATGTCGCCCCACCACGCCGCCACGTGCACGACCGCCGCCAGCGTACGCGCCGACCCACACTGGCGCCCCGTTCGTCCCCGCACACGTGGCACCGTGCCTGACCGCGGACCACTTCCGGCAGCTGCTGCTCGACCCAGAGAGTGCTGCGCGTCGGCTCTACCGCTACGTCCTGCGCGGCTTCGCAGAGGACTGCCGCGTCTTCTTTGAAAGCGGCGGTGAGGTGGTGGTGATCAACGACGACTTTGTCACGGAGGAGCTGCGCCTCGAGGCGGAGGCGCTGTTCCAGCCGTACGCCAGCCAGCTCTTTTACATGGAGGTGCAGCGCGACGAGGATCGCAACAAGACCTTCAACGACTGCAAGATCAGCGATCCGACCGAGTACCCGCACGACGCCATCCCGAGCTTCTCCCCCAAGCGCGACTTTGAGGCACGGATGCGACTGCTGCAGGACCTGTACGAAACACTCGATCCACGCGAGGCGGACCACGACGTCGAGGACGACGAGGATGACGTGCTCCAAGACGATGACGATGACGGTCAAAACGGCGGCAGCGCTGTTGCTGGTGCTAGCCCGACGACCTCTGCGTCACCCCAATCACGTCGTGCGCTGAACGCATTGCGCCGTGCCGTGCGCCGCCAGCATCGTCTCCGCTATATCAAGATCACCAACTCCTCCACGATGGAGACCCACGGCATCTCGGGCTACACCGCGAGCAACATCGTCTCCTACGTGCTGAACCTCTCTCAGGTGAAGATGCAGCACCCCATTTACTTTGTGCGGCACGGCGAGAGCTGCTTCAACCTGGAGGACCGCATCGGCGGTGACCCGCTGCTGACGGACCAGGGGATGCGCGATGGAGCGGCGCTGCTCGAGTTCTTGAGCTCGCTCAAGGCACACCTCATCGCCGTCGATGACGCCGAGACGACCAAGCGAACGGATGCGCATGGCGCCGCACCGGGGACGAACCCCCCTGCCCACCTCAACGCAGACAAGCTGGAGATATGGACCAGCCAGCTGCGACGCGCCATTCAGACAGCCGAACTGAGCGAGCGGCTTCTGGACATCAAGACGCTGCGGTGGTCCAGCTTGAACGAGATCCACGCCGGCGTTTGCGAGGACATGACGTACGCGGAGGTCAAGAAGGAGTACCCGCTCATTGACCACTTCCGCAAACAGAGCAAGTACACGTACCGCTACCCGGATGGCGAGAGCTACCAGGACCTCGTGGTGCGCCTGGAGCCCGTCATTATGGAGCTCGAGAATGCGGATAAGGCGGTGGTGGTCGTGGCGCACCAGGCCGTCCTGCGGTGTCTCCTCGCCTACTTCGGCAGCGTCTCTGCAGAGAGCAGCGTCTGGATGAAGGTGCCGCATCGCACCGTGTGGCGCTGCACGTACGACTCCAAGGGCCTCGCCAGCCTAGAGGAGCTCGTGCTAAAGAACACGGACGCGGGCTTCCGTCGCACACAGCGGCTGCCAGGCGTGGATGACTCACTTTTCATATCAGAGGAGAACATCCACGTGGAGCATTCACCAGCACAGCCACACTGAGCGGACGGCGTCTCTCACTCTCTCTCTTCCCTTTTCTGTTTGTGTGCTTGTTTTTTACTGGACAGCAATCTCCCCTCCTTCTTTCTTTGTCCTCCTCCACAACCTCCCAACTTTTCTTTATGTATGACAGAGAGAGAAAACAGATTCCGCTGCCCCGCGAGGTTTTGGGAAGAACCAAACCAGCAAGAAGCGTGGGGGGACGCAGCAGTAGAAGGTCTTGTGTCTTTTTCTCGTTCTTTTCTTTTCTCCCCCTTTTCCCTTTTCTTTGTTTTCACCTGGCTTCCTTTTCCATTGCTTGCCTTGTTTGTTACTGTTTTTTTTTTTTCATGCCTCTTGCGGGTCACCGTGCCCACGATGAAAGTGTCTCCCCTTGTTGACTTCGGTATCCGTTGTTCTTGCGTTGGCTTGAGAGAGCCCACACCCACAAAAAAGAAAAACAAAAATGACCTCAACAGAGCAATGAGCAACTGAGGAAGGAGATCCGTTCTCCTCCTTGGAAATGGCAAAGTCATTGTCTTGTTCATCGCTTCCGTCAGACGATTGTGCGTGAATACGCCTGGTTCACCTCCTTTTCTTATCAGCTGTGCGATGGTGGGCATCTGTAAGCGGCGTCTCAAGCATGTGTGGCTGACTCCACACATGCTTGAAGTTCTACACACACACACACAGAATATGTGCACATAGCTATGAAAATGACAACGTGCTTGGAACCACTTCTTTCTGTACTCCTCGTATTACCCCCTCTCCGTCCCTTTTCTCTCACTCACTTTTCTTTCTCCTCTATTTGCTTCATT
The DNA here is from genome assembly GCA_030849635.1 of Wallacemonas sp. MBr04. NCBI lineage: Eukaryota > Euglenozoa > Kinetoplastea > Trypanosomatida > Trypanosomatidae > Wallacemonas > Wallacemonas sp. MBr04. The sequence goes on from JASANR010001533.1 coordinate 62,791, forward strand.
CCTCTCGCTTCGTCTCTCCAGTGGGCAGCCACGGTTGGTCGTGCTGTTTTCTCCGTTCCCCCCTTTCTCTTTTGTTTTTTCCCACTTGATTTTCTTTCCGTTTCCCCTCCCTCACCTACAACACAACCTCGGTAAGCCACGCACACGCAATTCACGAAGCAACTATTCACAAAAAACAACAACAAAAAAAGAAAGAGATTCTTTTCAACAATCCCAAATAGAACCAGTGACACTTTCATTTTCATTTCTCTCTCTTTCTCTCGCTCTCGCTCTCGCTTTCGCTCGTGAAACAACTTCCCTTCCTTGGTACGTGCACTACTCTCTTTCCGTTTTTCTTTTTTCTTTCTGTTTGTTTGCGGGCTTTTCTCCCCCTTTCTTCTCATTGCACCCTTGTCCATTCCTTTGCGTTCTGTTTTGTGTTTCTCCCTCTTTTCTTGTCTTCTTCACATCACACTCAATCTCGTCCGTCTCCACGTTGTCGCCCGCTCTTACCCCCTCTTTTGTCAAGCGCGGTTGTCTGTTTCTGTCTTTCTCCCTCAGTCTTCACTACTTTCGCGTGCTTACGAGACGTCAACGTCTCCACGTTTTGTGCACGCCCAAGATCGTCATCGAGAGCGACCCTTCACACACATTAAGCACCGCCGCTACACCAATAAAACACACACGAAAACAACAACAACAACAACATTCAAACAAAGACACCGTGAAATAACAGCCAAAAAAGATAAACAAACAAAAAATAACAAAAACCACAATAAAAAGTTCCGGACGGAAGACATCTGATTTCTTTCTCTAACATATTTCCTGATCCACACAGTACACACTTGTTGACATTTTCTCCTTGACAAACACCTCAAAAACAAAAAAAGAATAACAACCGCATTAACTCATATCCAAAGCTACGATGATGCACTCAACGGCCATTTCGACTTCGGCCTGCGTAACGGTGCGTCGTGTCGCGTTGCTCGCATCGCCGTGCCACGTTGGCGCGCGGCAGTATCACTCCGCTGATGGTGGTCGTGGCAATTCGGCTGGCTTCGGCTCCCCGCCGTCACCGGCATCCCCGCACGACGGCCGTCGCGGTGCGCTGCGTGGGCGTGCGCCGGCGGAGCGACCGGAGCTGTGGCGCGCGCGCGGTGGCGGTGCACTGGCGGGGGCGCGGGACTGCGACGTGCTGTCGACATCGCGCGGCGCGGAGGCGAGCACGGCAGCGGCGGTCGCACCGCGTCTGCTCTCCCTCGCGCAGCAACGCCACGCCGCGGCCGAGGCACTGTGCGCGGCGCCGGCGTTTGGTGGGGCGTCACACGACGCGAGTCACAGCCTGCGGCCCGACGCGGCCTGCCAGGCCAGCCCAAAGGGCCTCGCCTACGCCCATGTCTTCCAGAACGCCGCGGCGACCGCGCAGATGTGGCTGGCCACGCGCGCGTCGGACAGCGGTGAGATCTCTTGCGACCCACAGGACGTACCCGCGCGGCCGTCCTGCTCCACTGGCAATGGCAATATCAGCAGCAGCAGCACGGGGGCACGTATGACATCGGCTGTCACTGCACAACAGCGTAGCTTTGCGAGCACGTCGTCGGCGGATGCCGCCAGCACCGCGTCTCCTGACAACAACACCACCACAGCCACCACTCAGGACGGTGACGAGACACCACAGGGAACGGCGTCAACAACAGCCGCCCAAGACACCCACGCAACCAGTACTTCTTCGTCAGACGCCGAAGAGGCATCGACGGCGCAGAAGATGAACGAGGAGCAGCGAACGGAGGATCCTGTGGTGCAGCCGTCACCGACCTTCCGCAGCATGTGCGAGGCGTGCAAACTGCTGGGGCTGCTGCATCCCGGCGGCGCCGCACGCGGTGACTGGGACCGCGCCGAGCTCAAGCACATCTATCGCAGCCTTGCCCAGCGCTTTCATCCCGATGTGGCGGGTGGCGACGCGCGTAGCATGGAGCAGATCAACCAAGCCTATGACTTACTGGAGGGGCTGACACCGCAGGAGAAGCTCTCCTTTGAAGTGTGGATCACCGAAGGTGGCGAGGCCGCCTTGGCGATCGAGGATGCCATGCAGGATGGGTCTGGCCAGCCATCGACGGCTGCCGTGGTCGGGGACTACATGGCCGTGAGCGGCGCCTCTACCATCGCCTCCGTGCTGCTCTTCGCGTACTACTACGTCTTCCACATGGTCCCCGCAGCCAAGCAGAGGAGGCTCGCCGAGGAGGCTGCAGAGGCTGAGCGCGCGGCGGCGGCAGCGGCAGCGGCGGCCGCGCAAACGCGCAAGGGCTTCTACCGGCGCCGCCCCACCACCAGCACCACAACGACGGCAGCGGCGGCGGCACCAACGCAGTCGGCCCTCGCTTCAGCGGCACCGCGCACGATTGGGCAGCGGGTCGACATGTGGCTCGCGCACCCGCTCGTCGTCTCGCTTCTCGCGTGGGTGCGCCAGTACGGCACGGTCGCGCTCATTGCCGTTGTGGCCTGCATGAACGGCGTGCTGCTGCGCCAAGCTGTGACGCGCCGGCTTCTGCGACCCTGATGATGACGATGACCTCGGAAGGGGGGGGGGAGATGGGTGGACGGGCTCACAGAGACGTGCGCACACGGTGGGCTCGATGAGTGATCTCACCCCTCCACCCTTGTCTTCCGTCTTCAATCTTGCGTTCTGTTTTCACTTGGTTGCCTTTTCTTACCGCTACGCAGATTTCCCTTTCTCGTTCGTCGTCACCTTTCCATGCGAAGACCAATTCCAGTGCATTTCTTCTCCCTTCTTGTTCCGACACGCTCTTTTGTTCTGTTTGGTTTCATTTTCCTTCTTAATTTTCGGTTTATTCCATGTTCGGTGACGACTTCCATTTGCAGCCACGCCTTGCGTCTTGATGTGGCATTCAATATAACTACCTTCTCTCTTCTTGTTTTACCCCCAAAACTAACTTTCCCCCCTTAATCATAAAAATACACACGCTTTTCTCTTTTCTTTTCTTTTTTCTGTCTTTTTGTTCTTTTTTTTTACTTACTGTGTTGTCTGTTTTTTATTTTGTTTGTTTGTTTGCTGACTCATTGCAATATCGAACCCGCAGTTGAGTGAAACGAAAAACGAAGTGAAGTGCAGTGAATGAATCACTGCTCAGAACACTCTTCTCGCTGGTTTTATTTGTGTGTGTGTGTGCGTCGTTTTGCTCTTTCAGGTTTTCTCGACTTCTCTCTTTTTTGTTCATTCAGCAATTTCGCGTTGCTCTTTGCTCTCTAAGCGCGTTCCTTTTCACCTCCTGCTTGGACTCATGTCGGGCCTTTCAGGAGTACGCAGGACGTCTCCAGAGAGGCAAGAGAGACAGAGAGAGAGACAAACGCACAACCAGAGAAAGCACACTCGGATTTTGGGCCCTGTCAGGCCGCTACTACTTCTCCCTCTCCTTCTACCACCAAACAACAACACTATTGCACTCAACGCACAACAGACCCTCAGATGGGCAGAGTACCGCGCGAGACTGAAACACTGTGAGTGTGCACATGACACCAGATATCGGCCGGTCACGAGAGAGGAGGCACTGCCTTTCACACTTTCATTCTTGTGGACGCCGCCTCCCTGCATGGTTGTCGTTGCGCGCAAATCCAGATCATCATCTCTCTCGCAGACCACGTCAAGTGGAAAACACGGTGTGTGATTGCGCGCTGACAACACGCTTGGAAACGCGACGCAGTTTTCTTTTCCACCACAATCCTCGTCGTTTCATTATTCTCTCTCTCCCCTAACCCTGTCTCTCTGTCACTCTCTTTCTCTCTGTGCATCGCACCTGATACGAAGCATTGCCGTTGCTGTACGCTCGCGAGGCACTTTCAGTGTCTCCTCTTCTGTTTTTCTTTCACTTTTTCTTCCTTGACGAGTCAACGCAAACCGTGACGAATAATCACGTGCTCGTGTCACACGCACACGCACGCATAAACAAGCATGGAAGACGAGCTGTTTGAGCCGACGTTGTCGTCATCTCACGTCGGTGCGCATTGCGTGCCGTCACTCGTCTACGACTCTGACTTGGCCTTTCGCACCGCCCCGCTGGTGCCGCCAAGCCAAAGACACGCAGCCCTTGCCGTACACAGCTTCCACAAGGGCAGCACGCGGCAGCGATGCCGTGCACTGTATCGCTCCTCGAAAAGAATTGCGCGGCCGTACGCCTTCACGGATGAGAACCGCCGATTACACCGCCGCGGTAATCAAAATGATGACGATGATGACGACAACGATAGTGAATGTGATAGCAGTGATGATGACGGTACGAATGCGTGTGAGAGCGAGGACAGTTCAGAAGAGAACGCGACTCGCGGCGCCTTCACCGCACCGATCATCATGCGTCCGTCACAGGACGTGGGCAGCTCCGCAGACTCTGCTCCGGCTCCTCGTCTCCAGTTTGCCAAGCGTGCCGCAGCACCCTTCTCGACGCATCGCTTTTACGTGCCACAGAACGCACGTGCGACGGAATCCAATCCAGAGGCGGAGACGGATGCAACACCTAATACGGGCTCCTTTCCGACCTCCTCGCACGGTGCGCGGCAGTCCTATAACAGCACGTTCATCAAATCCTACTGCATGCGGCACGAGATTCGCTGCCACGATGGCTGCATCAACTCCATACACACAGATCCGCGCGGCGAGTACCTCCTCACAGGCTCTGATGACCTGACGGTGTGCCTGTACCGCACAGACGCGTGGAGCCAGATATGGAAGGCCACCACTGAGCATCGCGCGAACATCTTCAGCGCGGTGTTCGTGCCATACCAGGGCCAAGAGAAGATCCTGACGTGCGGGCTGGACGGGCAGACATTGCTCATGGACGTCGCGAGTGAGCAGACCACGGTGATGGCGGCCTTCTCCGGCATGGCCAGCTCCATTGTGTTCCCCAGCGCGACCCCGACCACCGCCTTTGTGGCGTACAGCGACGGCAACATTGTGCGTGTCGACACACGCTGCTCCCCGGCCTCGGCCACGGTCAACACGCGCGGTGGCGCCGTCTCCGCCAACCTGTCCTTTGGCAGCCCGCTGCCCGGCTTTGTCTCGCACGTCCATGCACTCGCCACGCACGAGCGCCATCCCTACACCCTCGCCTCAGCGACGGACAGCTCCTTCGTCTTCTTCCACGACATTCGCGTCGGCTCCGCGCGGGCGTACGCAGCGATGGGCCTCGGACGCCTCCGAAGCCACACGCTGCATGATGTGGATGACGGCATCGGCGGGATCTCCTTCAACAAGCGCGGCGACTGGCTCGCAGTGAACTACCGTGGCGACGATGTCTACCTCCTCCCCTGGGAGCACGAGCTGCACCATGGGCCACTGCGGGCCGACCCGTGCGACCGCACCCGTGAGGAGTCGACCGATGCGTTCACATCGCGACCCGCCGCAGCGACGTCAGACTCGCAGTACATCCTCTCCATGGAAGCGTCCGGTGCGCAGAGCATTCCGTTGGTACTCAGCCGCCGGTACATTGCGCTGCGTGGTCGTCGCAACAGCTACACCATGTTCAAGGAGGTGGCCTGGATGGAGGACGACGCCGTTGTCGCCACGGGCAGCGATGACGGCGAGGTCTACTTTTGGTCAACCGAGTCCGGCGCGCTGCTGCACCACACGAGAGGCGATGGCGACGTCGTGAACGGCGTGCTGTGCCCACCGGGCTCCGGGCAGCTCATCACGTGCGGCATCGATGCGAGCTTCAAGGTGCTGGCGCCAGACGCGCAGTACCTCGCGCAGCCGCCACCAAGCACCGCCGCGTGGACGCTCGTCCGGCAAACGGTGCGCCATGACACGCTGCAGGCCACTGCCACCGCCGCCACCGCCCATCACGCAAACAACACACACGGGTCGGAGACGGAGGCTGAGGTGACTGTGGCCCCGTCCGCGACCACCGCGACTGTGCCAGATACAACAGCCGCCCCACCTCCACAACCACAACCACAACCACAACAGCAGCACCCAGAGCGTGCTGGACGCACGACGACCACCTCCACCAGCGACGCGGACCCGGTCCGCTTCTCCGCGACACAGGTCTTTGAGAACCTCATCATGCCCTTTCTCTCGCCCCTCGTGGTGAGCGACTCCACGAGTGAGGTTGGCAGCCCAATGGGCCTCGCTACACCGGGCTCCAGCTCCCTCACCCCCACACCAGCGACGGTCCCCACGCCGCAGCACACGCGCTGGCCGTCCTCCACGGCCGCCGTGAGTGGCGGTGCGCAGACACCACATGCTCGTCCGGCCTCCGAAGCATCGCAACCACCCACGGAGGAGGCTGCACCACCGCCAGCACCACAAGGACCAACGCCTACGACGACGACGACGACGGCACCGGCAGCGGCAGCAGCGCACCCACCGGCTGAGGACGACGAGGCGAGCTCGTGGTCAACACTGGGATCGGACTCGGAAGCCAGCGACAGCTCCGCCACAACCAGCACGACCACCAGCATCACAAGCTCGAACACTGGTGGCGCCACATCGGCCGCGGCGGTGTCATCAAACCCGTTCTTCTCTTCCTCACGGACAGCAGCGGCGGTGGAGGAGGGCGGTGACGGCGTGGCACGTGCGGCGCCAATGCGCATTCCTCATCTGCATGTGCCGGCCGTCTCTCAGCTTCGCCAGCGCGTGCTGGAGAAGGTCTGCGAGCTTCAGAGCGCGGCTCTGCGCACCGTTGGCCGGGCCACCACCACCTCTCAGTTGCACGAGGTCCTCACCCGTATTCAGCGGTGCCGCGCGGATGCTGAGGCGTTTCAATCGAGCTTTGTGGACTGGGACTGGGACGAGGGGAGCGAGCTGACCGACGACGGCGACGCAGACGGTGAGGACGGTGCCGAGGAGGAGGAAGAGGCGAGTGAGTCGGCGGAGGTGCGCGCACCACAGCCTGTCCGCCCACGACACGCCGACACCGTACCAGCTCGTGCCAGTGCTGCTGCGGGGGCTGCGGTGTCAGCGGCAACAGACAGCGCGAGTGATGAGTGGGAGGACGTGCGCAACGCGTCGTCCGAGTCGCCCGCAGGCTCGCCAGCCACCTCCCGATCGAGTGGGTCGTCCTCTTCCTCGTCGTCGTCCTCGTCGGGCGATTGGGATGGGCTGTTGGCACCGGTGGAGTTGCTCATGGGCCTGAGCGAGTCCGTCACACGCGACCGTGCGCGCCACCAAGACCTCCGCCGCGGAGTCGACAGCCGAACCGCGGCCGGGCGTGGTGCGACGACGACCACCACCACAGCCATCGCTGGTCCTAGTGCCGCAGCCGCCGCTGCTGCAGCGCGCGAGGAAGCGGAAACGGTGGCCGAAGAGCAACGGGAGAAGCGCGCGCGGGCCGCTGAGGTGCTCGCGACGTCGGCGCACCTTCACAAGATCCTGGTGCACCTCATGTGCGCCTGGTACTACTATGACCCGCTCACCCACAGCAGACGCCGCGTCCAGTACTGTGTGTGGCACCACAGCCTCTTGGACCGGGGCAATGCAAACTACCATCAGGCCGCTCTCTCCAGACGAATTCGCGAACTGAAGGAAGGCATCGCGGCGGAGGAAGAGCAGAGACGCACATCCGCCACGTCCGCAGAAGCCCCAGCGAGCCCTGATACACTCGCACAGCCGTTTGCTCAGCTTCTCGAGCAGTACAACAGCGACGTCGAGATGATCTTTGCGCTTCCCGCACCACAGCGCGCCACCACAACCACAAGCACAACATCGGCGGCGCGGCAGGCCCCGCTCGAGTCACTCCCCACGACGTCGGACAGCACGGACCCCTCCGACTCCTCCCCGGCCTCGCCGTTGTTCGTGCCGGCCGCCGAGCGGCTGTCCGATGCCGCGAGCCCGACGTCTCAAATGCAGAGTGTGCGCCTCATTGCAGCTGAGTTCAGCATCTGCGCGGCCAAGATCCACCACCTCCTGCAGCTCGAGACGATCTATCTCCAGGGAAAGGAGGCGCTCTTCTACACCCCGGCGTTGCGTCGGCACTACTGGACCAAGCGGGCCGCGCTGCAGCTGCAGTGGATCTACTACTGCATGGCCATGGGCGACCTCAATGGCGTGCGACGCCACGCGGATGAGCTGGATACGTGGTGGGAGTACGCGTCCATCGTGGCGCTGGGCTCCGCCTCGCAGCGCTTCCTCTCCACACACGCCGAGGAACTCGCGCACGGTGGCGTCATTCAACTACGAGGCGGTGCAGCCGCAGCTGGAACTCGAGACGGCGTCGGGGCCGTTACCACGCCCCGGTCGGAGGGCAGTCAGTGTCATGGGAGCACATCCAGTCACGCGAACACGCCGCGCCCTCGTAAACGTTCACGGCTCTCCGATGACGACGGCGACGCGCCTGTTGAGGACGGTGACGCCGATGCGCACGTGACAGCTCTCACACACGGCCTCCACAGCGAGACGAGAGGTGCGAAGCCGCGTACGCTGCTGGTGACGCCACAGAGCTGGCGTCTTGTCCCTGCCGTGCACAGCCACAACGCGGCGGAGGCAGAGGCCAACACCAAGGAGGAACCGGCTGCAGTGAGTGCGTGGCTGCCAAAGCTGCTCGCCCCGCTTGCCCTGCGGTACCGTGCGGTGAACCAGCGGCTCGCGAACAGGAGCGTCATGTTCCTCGACGACTTGCACATGCCAGTACAAACGTGCGTGCAGCATCGCACTGAGCTTGAAGAGGAGCGCCGCCTCATCCGGCAAGAGCTTGAGCAGCGCATGCGCCATCACCCACATCTGAAGATGGTGAAAAAGATCCGGACAATGCTTGCTGAGAGCATCGTGTCCCTGTAAACCAGATCTACTCCCGTGCCTCGGGGGGGGGGGGGCGGCTACTACGTTTAACACGAACGCAAACAACAACATAAGTACACGCTAGCCAACATGGCGCCGTTTATTGCACACGTTGCCGCCACCATCATCTCCGATGGCGGTTGCTCCATGACTATTCATAAAACAGTGATCACACACACACACACACACACAGACACAACCGAAGAAAGAAAAAAAGACACTGAAGAAGAAGACTCGGTCCGCATCGCAGAAGCGGTCTCGTGAACGGAATCTTTGTGTCTCCATCTTTTTCACTCTGCACCGGAGTGAGGTGGTGCGGGTGGAGAAACGCAGGCCACGCCCTCACTCCCTCAAATATCTCTCGTCATGGCTATGGAGCGGCTCAATTCCCGACCTGCACACACGTGCACACGTGACCTCGTAGAACCTTCACACACCAATGCGCGTCTATTGCAAAACTCCTCACTCTGTTCCCCTCTCCATCATTATCTTCTCTTTCTTTGCCGTTCACAATGACTGTGCCAAACACGTATCAAGTGGTGCTGAAACGCAGTAAGAGTTCACTCCTATTTTTCTTTGTCGTTTGTTGTTGTTGACCAGCTTCGACGAAACGCACGTTTATTCGATATTTCTCAAATAAATACATATTCAGGTTAGGCAAGCGTGTTTTTTTGTTTGTTTCAGCGGCAACTCACTGTCTGACTCTCTCTCGCCCCTGAAATCATCGCAACTACCCCTGCTCGCCATTATTTTATCTTGTTGTTGCGTTCCACTCTTTTCCGTTTTCTTCCACGTTAGCGTACCAGTGTTTGCTTTTTCATTTATTTATTTTTGATTGGCTAGTGTAGTAGTGGTACGCCTTTGAGATCAGCGTTACTAAATAAGCAAAGTGACCTGCTTCCAGTTTTGCCTTCAACAAGAACAGAACGGTGGCTCCACTAAACTTTTTTCCTTTCGTGGGTACAGATTTCCTTTTTTAAAAAATAGAATAGCAGAACTCAGCTTCACCAAGCCTTGTGCTCTCCTTTTCGTTTCATCTTTCCTTTTCGTTTGCATTTTTTGAGTTTCTCCATTTTTTCCCCTCTTCAGCGACAGCGTAGCCGTGCACGTTTGCGCTCACCCATCACTTCACTTCACTCCCACTTTCTTTCTTTCGATTGTGGGTTTGTTTCCTCAGCCTCTTTCTTTCGTGTTGCTGTTCTTTTGCTGCTGCGTCCCGGAAAACCCGCAAACGACTTACACCTGAAAAAGATGCACCGCCCTTTCGCGACGTCCACCTGGGCGACCACGGCCACAACGACGGCGGCAACAACAGTGATGCCGGCAAATGCGCGTGACGCGGCCCTCGGTCCATCGCTGCGCCGTGTCCTGCGCTCGTGGCGTCGCCCGTCGTCGCTTCGCGCTGGCCTCTTTTCCGCCAGTCGCGCCACGCTCGTGCTGATGCAGATCACCCTCGCTCAGTTGGTGCGGCGACGTGATGACAACGATGGCGACGACCTCCGCACACAGTTCTCGGCACCTCATGGTATCGCGGCTGGTGGCCTGTCCCGCCCCACGCCGCGACCAGGTCTGCACACACGCGCACGCCTGTCAGCAGCTGGTGCGGGTCTGCGACGTGGTGTGTGCGGGCCCGCGTGGGGACTCCACACGAGCCCTGCCTGTGCCACGACCTCCACCTCGGCCACGGCGGCGGCGGCGGCGTCTTCGGCCTTTGTGTGCGCACGCCGTTGGGCCTCGATGGGGCGTCGGCCCACGTACCAAGAGATCAGCGAGGCGCTGAACATTTTGAAGGTCGACATCGGCATCGAGGCAGGCCCGCTCAAGAAGCGCTATCGCGAGCTCGTCAAAGCGCACCACCCCGACGCCGGTGGCGATGAAAAGACCATGGCGCAGATCACGGTCGCCTACGAACGCCTTGAGAGCCTCAGCAAGCGCGAGAAGGAGGAGTTCCTGCTCCAGAAGAAGATGTACGGTGGGTCTAGCGGTGGGTCGAACCCGTACCAGGCGCGTGCCACCTACACGGGCCGGCGCGGGGGTCATCCGTTTGGCTACGCCTACGGCAACACCGGCGGCAGCGCTGACAACGACCCCTTCCGCAACGGCGCAGGGGCGTCTGGCCACTACTATCAAGGCGCCGACCCCTTCGCAGACGCCAGAGCCCAGCAGCAATCGTACTGGAACTACTACAACCGCCAGAAGAGCGCGGGCGGCACCAACTTCACGGAGAACCCCTTCAGCAGCAGCAACCCGTTCAGCATGTACAGCCAGATGCGCCGGGCCCGCTTCATGCCCTCTGGCACGCTGTTCATTCAGGGCTTCATCGTGTACATCATTGTGACCTTCACGTTCCTCTTTGCCTACCGCAGCTATCGCGACTACCGCCACGAGGACGGCTGGCGCATGTCGGAGAGCCTCGCACGCCACGAACAGCTCCAAGAGCTGCACCGCATGCGCCAGGAGATGAACGAGCGCGCGCGTCAGATGCAGCAAACGGGTGACCCGGAGGGCTTCAACCGGCCGCTGCGGGCCAACGAGACGGCCGAATCGCGTGCACTCGAGTACGCCCGCCAGCGCCGCATCCAAACGATCCAGGAGCAGCGGCAGCAGCAGCAGATGCGCAACGGCGATCTCCCAGAACTGCGCGGGTGGCCAAAGATCACGGAAGAACAGGGCCGCATCACCAAGCGCGCACAGGACCCCGCCGGTGTCGTGTTCTACGAGCCCACCAAGGACGACTCGCGCCAGCGTCAGATTCGCAACCAGCGCCGCAGCGACAGCTCGGTCAGCTCGTGGAAGGCGCGGTCGAACTCGTCGGCAGAGGCCGAGCGTGCCGCGGCAGAGAGCGCGCCGGACAACAGCAGCAGCGGTGTCAGCCTGGACGCGGCACTGGCCACGGCCGGGGCGCCACCAGGTCTGCTTGGCTCGCACGGCACGGACCCCAGCCGCCCGCTGCCCCAGGAGTCCAACGTCGGCGCCGTCTTCGCGAGTCAGGTCACCAACACCGCCGAAACCCGCGATGCCCTCAACAAGATTCTCGGTCTTGTCCGCAAGGCCAAGCAGGAGCAAGAGGCGGAAGGTAAGTAAGTACGAGGCGCGCCTGCCACCTCCGAGAGCTCACGCGGTTGTGTTTTGTTTGTTTTGTTTCATCGTCGAGGAGGCCTTCTCGATGGAGTTGTGAACGTGCGACTTCACACAAGAGTCGATGAGCGTGCCCAGGCTAGAGTACGCGAGACCCTTGTGTTTTGTTCTTTCTTTGTTCTCGGGTTTTTTTTCGTTTATATTTCCGTCTCCCACAGTGATCAGGTTCGCATACTGCCATTCCCTTTGCTCTGCGTGGTTGATTGACTAGTGCTTTTTTTTTTCTTTTTTTTTTCTTCACACAACACCGCCTGGACATACGCACGCGTGTCTATCATAATCTAAACAAAAAAAATACACAAAACTAAAAGACTGACTTGCCAGTTAAACAGGAAAACGCGCAGCCACAGATGATGATGATCACCACAACATCATCTGTCGTAAGGTGAGCGCCATTAGTGGACAGCCAGCGGCAAAAAAAAAAACTACACCCACGCACACACATGCACGCCAATACATCCTCGGTACCGAACAGCAGGGCGCGATCTGAGGAATGTGAGGACTTCATCCAAGGGAGCTGGGAGCTCAGAGGGCGCACAGCTGGCAAGGACCACTCCAACAGAAACGCTGACAGCAGTCGAGTGCCACCGTTGTCTCAACCGTCATGGATAAACTGACCACGCACTACTACTCTCACTACTCTCTCTCTCTCTTGTTGCTCTCGTCGTTTTTGAATCCCAACAAGAGGGCTTTCAGCTAGGCAGCTTTCGTTTCTTTTCACCATCCTTTTCTTCTTTTCGGTCCTCCAGTTGTTGCATCCAACGCTGTACTATTCACTTTTAACTCTCACTCCGCTGTCCTGTTCGGTAACTTGCGTTGTTGCGGTCGATTCACAGGAACGCTATTCACACACACACACACACACACATTCATACACACGCACGCGCATACATACCCATACAGACAGGCACCTGAACAACAGCAGCAAGCCATCATGGATACTTCCCAGTCCACCCCCTTCACCAGTGGCAACCCCCTCTCCTCGCAAGCGGATGACGACAACTTGTGCAGCATGATGAAGGACCTCCTCGTGACAGGTCTGTCCACCCGTGAAGACATGCTCGCCCTCGGTTTCACTGAAGACGAGCTGAACGCGGCAGGCGGGGCATCCGTCGCAGAGAAGACGGCCACGCCGCCGTCGTCGCCACACAATCGCGCGGGGGTGCTCCACTGGACACCGCAGCTGGCGCCGACCCCGAGCGCCTTTGAGCGCTCACCCGCGATTCCGGACCCCGCGACTGTCCGCTCCCACCAGCGTCGTGTGCGTGGCCGAGATGGCGAGTGCGTGTCCTTTGGCAACGGACTCGAGGACGAGGAGAGCGAGCGCACCGTACGCGCACCAGCAGATAGTGAAGACGCAACTATCGAGGGCCACCCGATGCCGCGCGAGCCCATGACCGAGGCGAAGCGCGTCGAACGGCAGCGCGATGCACGCCAAGCGCAGCAATTTAGCGACAGCCTTGCCAAGGCAAACGGAGCAGTGGGCCGCACACTCTTTCACGGTGAAGCTGGACAGGACGTCGCCTCCGCACCGTCAACGCCCTCGTCCTTGGCCAAGCCGAACAGCGCGTTGCAATTCACTGTCGGGGACGCGGTGGCTGCCAAGGCCATTAGCGAGCTCCTCGCACAGCAGTCTCCCACCACGGCCGACACGCGCAGCTTCGATGACTTCATGGCAGAGCGCGCCATGCTCTGTGAAGAGTGCATGTGAAAACGTATGGCTGTGCATCCTGCCAAACGATCGTATACTTGTTCTCTTTTCGTTCTTCCACAGGTCGAAGGACCATTTTTTACTTTATCCCCCACGTCGTCGTGCGTGGTCATAGAAAACTGCGTCATGCCATGACGGCACGCACACACACATATATCGTTGCCAGCTGTGCATGTGCCAGTCCCCCATAAACCTTGTTCTTCCATCAAAACAAGCAAGTAAACCACACCAAAAGAAGGAAAAACTTGCAGACAGAAAAACATTATACCTACTGCATTCCATGACGTCCTTCTTCGATGTCTTCTCACGTTGATGCTCCTTCGCACGACGTTGTCCCCCCCTCTTTCTGTGTTTCTCTCCGTTGCTTGGCAAGTGTGGGAAGATGCCTCCGGGCACACGCCTCCAATTCGCGGCAACACAATTACGATTCTCTCTCTCTATCTCGCAGGCCAATCTGACCTCGTTCATTGCCATTTACTTCTGTCCACTCTCTCTCAATCTCTCTCTCCGTATTGTCTGGGCCGCAGTCTACGCTTATTGTACCCAACGCATTAACAGGTACACACATCCCCCCTCTCTCTCTCTGTGTGTGTCGTGTTTCTTTATCCCCCTTCCCTTTCGTTTTCGCTGAAGCTTACTCGCTTTCATTCGTTAAGTGCCGTGTTCTCTACCATTGTGCCTTTTCCTTTTTTTCTTTCCATCGTACTGTGACTAAACACCCGTTGACACATCTACCCGCGTTTATACAACAAAAGAACAAAGAGTTACGTCGTTTCTGTTTTGTACTTTTCGCACTGCCGTTCTGTTTTCCCCCCTCTCTCTTTCTCTTTTCCTTTCCCTTTTACCCTTGACTAACATTTCAGCATGCCTCCCAAGCAAGACATTCCGGCTGGCGGCAATCGCGTGATCATTGTCGGCGGCGGCCTTGCTGGTGTGTGCGCCGCGCACTCGGCCCTCCAGCACGGTGCGAGCGTGTTGGTGATCGACAAGTCCGCCTTTCTGGGTGGCAACAGCACCAAGGCGAGCAGCGGTATCGTCGGCACCCCGACTCAGGCGCAGATCGACAACGGCGTGCTCGACGGCGTGAAGCTGTTCGTGGAGGATACGAACCGCAGCTTCCACGGCGTCAACGCCGGCGAGAAGGCCGGCCCGGTGTCGCCGCTGGTGCTTGAGATGGCGCGGCTCTCGGGCCCGTCCCTGGACTGGCTTGTTGAACACTTTGGGTGCGACCTGTCCAAGCTGGCGCTCATGGGTGGCCACAGCAAGCCTCGCTGCCACCGTGGTGCGGACAAGATGCCCGGCATGGCCATCACCTACGCCCTCATCACCGCGCTCGAGAAGGTGCAGAAGGAGGCGCCCGCCCGCGCGCAGATTGTGACCAAGGCCCGCGTGACGCGCCTCATCCGCGACACCCCTGACGGCCCCGTCACGGGCGTCGTCTACACGGATCGCAAGGGTGCCCAGTTCATCGAGCGCGGTGCCGTCGTCATCGCGACCGGCGGCTTTGCGGCCGACAACAGCACCGATGGCAGCTCACTGCTGGCGCGGTTCGCACCGGATTTGGTCAAGTTTCCCACGACCAACGCCGAGCACGCGACGGGCGACGGCATCAAGGTGGCCGAGCAGGTCGGCGCCGGTGTGGTGGACATGGAGCGCGTCCAGGTGCATCCCACTGGCCTGGTGGACCCCAAGGACCCCACCAACCACGTCAAGTTTCTCTGCGCCGAGGCGACCCGCGGAGCCGGCGGCATCATCGTCGACAAGGAGGGCCACCGCTTCATGGACGAGCTCGCTCGCCGCGACCAGGCCAGCAACGCGATGCTGAAGCACAACGCCAAGGCGCCCTTCTACCTGGTGCTGAACGAGCGCAGCGCGAAGGAGATGGAGTCGCACTGCAAGCACTACGTGGGCCGCGGGCTCATGACGGTGTACCCGACGATGGACGCCTTCTGCAAGGCGACGGGCATCAAATCGGCCGAGATGCACAAGACGGTGCAGGAGTACCAGAAGCAGGCCGCCGCGAATGCCGCAAGCCGTGGCGTGACGGCTGCGCCGAGCGGCGGCTTCCTGAGCCGTCTCTTCGGTGGTGGTGGTGCCGCCGCGAAGCCAGCTGCCGGTGCCGCCGCGAGCGCGAACCGCGGCACGCCTGATCCGTTCGGCAAGACCATGTTCCGCAACGCAGAGCACTTCCGCATGGATGGCCCCGTGCACGTGGCGTGGGTCAGCCCCGTCGTGCACTACACCATGGGTGGCCTCGCCGTGAACACCAAGGCCGAGGTGCTCGACGCCAAGTCTGGCAAGCCCGTGCCCGGTCTGTACTGCGCTGGCGAGGCCGCCGGTGGCGTGCACGGCAAGAACCGCCTGGGCGGCAACTCGCTGCTGGACTGCGTCGTGTACGGCCGCGTGTCTGGCATCGAGGCGGCGCGCTACCTCCTCTCCACCTACCTTGGCCCCTTCTCGAACAACCGCCTCAACACCATCTACAAGCAACTCACCATGGACGAGCTCCCACCCGTGGCGCCGCTGCCGACCGCCCCTGCTGCGCCGGCTGCGTCCAAGGCCGCGGCGCCGGCAACGCCCGCCGCACCCGCTGCTGCTGCTGCTGAGGCGGCTCCGGCTGAAGGCGGTGCGCTTCGCAAGATCAGCCGTGCGGAGGTGGCCAAGCACAACACGGAGAAGGACTGCTGGGTCGTGCTCCACAAGCAGGTGCTGGACCTGTCCGAGTTCGTGCCGGACCACCCTGGTGGCAAGCAGTCCATCATCATGTACGCTGGCAAGGACGCGACGAAGGAGTTTGACCTCGTGCATCAGCTTGACGTTATTGAGAAGTACACGCCAGATGCCGTGATTGGTGTCGTCTCTGACTAGCACGGACGACTGCGACTTGTTTGCAGACATGGTGAGTAATCACTTCTTTTTCCCTTTTCCACTTCTTTCTTCTTTTTTTTTTGTGTGTGCGTGTCGATCATGCGGAGCGCGCGCTGGCTCTCAACAAAAAACAACAACAAAAAAACGGAAAATAGAAACCAGCAACAACGCGACTCACGACGACGACCGCATTCACAAGTGGCTGTGCATGCCATCTTCAAGAACATGTTCGCCTGAACTGTTGTAACACCCCGCGTGGCTTTTCCCCTCCCTCTATCTTCATTTTTGTTTGTTAACTGTGGTTTTCTTTCGCTTGTAACGGCTGGTGTTGTTGTTGTTTTTCTCCCCGTCTCTCCCCTCCTTGTTGTGTATTTTCTGTCGCAGCCTTGCCACAAGTGGAGAGAACAAAAGAGAACGTATCTGTAAAGAAAGGAAAAGAAAACCCGAAATGCAATCACCAAGGCCATCATTTTTTGTAGTTCTGTTTCCTGTTATTTTCAAACTTACTCAAAGAAAAAAAAAGACAGTACGAACGAGCGGCAACGCGATGCGCAAGATCCGTGTGCTGGGCCTCTCTCTCATGAAAAGGTGAGAACGAAGTGGAAACTGCAACGACAATCCCCCTTTTCTCTCACACAAACCTCCCCCCTTCTGCTCCCTTCCTTTGTCTTCCTCCGAAAATGAAAAAAAAGTCATCCGTGACAGGATTCGAACCTGCAACCCTCTGATCCGTAGTCAGATGCTCTTCCATTGAGCCACACGGACTGATGTCCGCTGCGCAATAGTGGCGAGAGACAGTGTGCGGGGTGCTGCCGTTTGCTTCGAAGGGGGGATGGAGGGTGCGGTTGGCGTGGTCCTTTGAGGGGGGGAGGGGGAGGAGGGCTTGCCTCCGCTTGGCTGGCGGTCCCGCCCACACCCCCCGGCCCACCCTCCCCCACACCCGAACCACGACCACCGCTCCCCCCCCCCACTGCCCGCCCCCCGCAACAGCCACACAACAACATATGGAAGACACCGCAAAGGGAACGCGCTACTTTATCGGCGCTGTTCTCCGCACAGTGACGCCTGAAGATGTCACGCGTCATTTTGAACAATACGGACCAGTGCGTAGTTTCGAACTTTCCACTGACGATGCAGGGAAGTCAAGGGGCTACGGATTTCTCACCTATCAAACTCCAGTTGACATCCCTGCCGACTCAAAGCATGAGATTGGCGCGGCAACCCTCACGGTCAACAAAGTCGGCGCCGGTGCCAGATTGAATGCAATGCCTCACCAACCGACACCACCCCTAGTTGCCGACAACGTAGGACAAAAACGCGACGGGGTCGACGACCAGCGCTCTCCTATTCAAGAACCCGCGAAACGTGCGCGTATGGAAAACGAACAACCGACTCCACCAAAGCCGGTGGTACACCGGCTCACATCGCATTTAACAGCGTCATTGAGGGAAGCTGCTCGGTTCAATAGTTCACGTAGCACATACGCACCTACTCACAATACAGCCCCACCTGCCCCACCACCGCCGCCGCCACCGCCGCCGCCGCCACCAGTGCCACCACAACCGCCATCAGTGGCCACTTCACAGCCGATGCCTCCCCGACCTGTTGCGACCACACCAAAATATGTGTGCATTCCTCTTGAATTGTGCCCTCCACATTTTTTGCGCGATCCCCGTATTTTCTGCGCCGAGCTGGACCCGACACGAGTAGGGTGTTTGGTCATGTCAGCAACAACGCCAGACGTTGCAGCTCCGCCGCCCGTGCCCATGCCGTGTTATTCACAGGCAGCTCCAGATGCCTCTATTCCGCCACCACCACCTGGTCCACCGCCCCCACGTCGCATCTGAATCAACAATTAAAACAGAAAAAAGTGAGCACCAAAAAATAATAAAGATTCAGCACACTCACAATATAACCGTTTAACGTAATCGATCAGTACAAGGCTGAAAGTGTGGGTGGTCAGACAAGAAGAAGCACGGGCGACTGCATGGTGTGTACCACCTTTTTTCCTTTCTTTTTTCTTTTTTTTGCAGAAGAGGTGATCTTATTCTTGTTGATTTATGCGCGTCGTTACGATGCACATCAGAAGCTGCTTAGTGGACTCACGTCACGCTTGTTCAGCTTTGACATTTCAGATGCCATACAGGGCCGTAGGAGAACGCGCACAACAAAAAAAAAAAAATACTTCGAAAGCAGCAAGACAGAAGGAAAGCTATGAACCAAAAGCAGATAATAATATCACCGACCGCGTCGTCAACGCTCTGCGTATTTGTGACGACATCACACAGCGTTTTCTGTGCTTTATTCGTACGTAAATAAACAGAGACAACTGCAACAAAAGCTGTGACAATCGAAATCGATTGTGTTCAGTTCCCCATTTTCATAAAAGTCTACCCCCCTCCTCCTCCCTCCCTCGTTCTCTCTCTTTTTTTTTCTGTACGATGTCAATTTTCTGTTTTGAATTTTTATTGTCCACTTTTCACCAACGCCTTCGTTGTTTCCACCCCTCTTGCGAAGAGAAAAAAAGCACAAACGAGCTTCACAAAAACAGAACAAAACAAATCGTACCTTTTCTCGTGTTTTCCACCTAGTTTTACTGTGTGCTCAAGCAAACCAACAATCAAAAGGCTACACATATTGTGGAGGAGTTTTTGTTGTTCGGCCAACCACGGTACAGTTTACCACAACAAGAACTAACAATTTCAACGAAAAAAAAATACAAAACACAACACACAAACAAAACAGTCCAAACAAAAAAATGTGTGACTTTTCCGACGAAGCATTGCGCCGTTTGGCTGATTTGATCACAAAGGAGTTTCCCCTGCGTCATGACCCTGACAAAAAGCCGATCTCGTACGGCACAGCAGGATTCCGCACGGTCGGCTCCCTTCTCGTGCCCGTCGCTGCGCGCATTGCGAGTGTCGCGCTTTTGCGCGCTGTGTACACTTCCGACAAGTATGCTGTTGGCGCAAACGGGTCGTGCATTGGTGTTGTCGTGACAGCCTCCCACAACCCCGCGGCGGACAATGGCCTCAAAATCATCGACTACAATGGCGGCATGCTTGACGTGTGGTGGGAGCCCGTCTGTATGGAGGCCGCCAATGCAAAAACGGGCGATGACCTCGTGCGTGTGTTGCGCAAATTTATCGCCGATAAGAAAAGCCCCCTCTCCACATCGAAAGTTTTTCCGTCCGGGATCGTCAGTCTTGCTCGCGACACACGCGAGACAGGCGTGGAAATTACCGCAGCGATGGCCCGTATTTTTGACGCGGCTTTCGAAGTCTCCTGGCGTGACCTCGGGCGGCTCACGACGCCTCAACTGCACTTCATCGTGTGCGACGCGAATCAGCCCAACAAGACAGTCCCCAGCACGGTGGATGACTACTACCGCACGATTTTGACCAGCCTGAAGCATCTGCTCTCCATTTGCCCGCCACTTGCGGCGGCGCGCGGACACAAAAAGAATATTGTCGTTGACGTGGCAAACGGGGTTGGGTGGTATGGCATGAAAGGACTTTTGGAGTTTTCCAAATCATGGGAAGGCGGTGACATCCTCAGTAACGCCTGTGAGGTCGTGCTCCTCAATACAAACTGTGACGAGCCGTCCCAGTTGAACTGGCAGTGTGGAGCTGAATTTGCCAAGTCGCGCCGCACGGTTTCTGCCGCGATGCAAAAGTATGTCGACGAACACAGTTCTCCGGAAGAGCTCGCTCACACGCACTTCTACTGCTTTGACGGCGATGCAGATCGCGTGGTGGCGTTCTACTATGAAACCGAACCCACCAAACCGTCCAATGATGGCGAAATCTGCCGGTGGCACTTGCTGGACGGTGACCGCATGGCAATTCTTTTTTCCGATCTTTTCCACGAGTTGCTCGGCGAAGATGTGATGAAGAAACTTGATGTGGGCGTCGTGCAGACTGCGTACGCAAACGGTGCGTCGTCCGCGTTTGTGACGGACACGCTGCACATGAAACTTTACTTTGGCGCGACCGGCGTGAAAAATTTGCACCCGATCGCCCACTCCAAGGACATTGGCATTTATTTCGAGGCGAACGGCCACGGCACAGCACTGTTCAACCTCGACGCATGCAAGAAAGCACTGGCCGGGTGCCCAGACAGCGACAAGATTTTTGACGCCATCGTCGCACTGTCCCAACTGCTCTCGCAAGTGTGTGGTGACTCGATTGGCGACATGCTCGCCAGCGAAGTAGCAACGCGTTTTTTGCAGTTTTCGTTCAAGAACTGGTCTGACCTGTACCAGGAGTTTCCCTCCATCCAATCGAAAGTGACGGTTCCAAACCCACGCGTTATCACGACAACACCGGATGAAACCACAGCTGTGACACCTACTGGGCTGCAAGATGCCATCAACGCCGCCGTGGCACAGGCAAAAACGCATTGCAAAGCTGCCCGGAGCTTTGTTCGTCCGAGTGGAACAGAGCCGGTTGTTCGCGTGTATGCAGAAGCTACCGACGCACAAGCTTGCAAGACTCTCTCTGCAGAAGTGGAACAGCTTGTCAAGCGGTTTTGCACTGAATAAAACGAGTGCTGTTGTTGTGGTGTAAGGCTTTTGCCTTTCTCTTTCCCACTGAAACCGAAAGCAACCAAACAGAGAAAAAACATATCAACCGCAATCAAAACGCCTTTTCTTTTTTCTTATTATTTGCCTTTTCACTGCCTTTGTTTTTATTCATTGCCCCTTGTTGCACGTACTGGCAAGGCTCGCCACATCACATCACAATGACGTCTTTCTTTCCGTCTTCTCTTCTTCTTTTTTTTCTTTGCACCAGGTTGATATTATTCGTAAACACCGCCTATACGCAAATCGCAACAGTACAAGCATCTTTCGTCGTGAGGAACACCGCTTGTTTTGCACGTTCGTTCATCAGTCCGCATTCATGCCACGTCCGAGTGGAACGCTCAAGCGCACGTGACGCGGCAGCGACACCTCCACAATTAACTGCTAGCTCCTGTTGACGAGTATGAAACCGGCGCTGACTGGTACCGAGGCGTATACTGCACGCTTCCTTTCTCACTCACCTACCCACTCATTCACTTCCGCCCCTCCCTATTTATTTATTTTTGCTTCCTTCACCTTGCGTCACTTACGAAAGATCAGGTCGCTTCGTTTAGATTTCTCTTTGTTATCTTTCTCGTTTCTTTTTCACCAGCAAAATACACACTTACTGAAAAGCCCAAGAAAGAGTTTTTTACAAGTGATTTCCGTAGAACAAAAAAAACAAACTCTTTTCCCCTCTCCTTTTTCTTCGGAATACGAAGCGGAGACCTTATCTTTTTTTTTCTTTTCCCAGCCCCAAATCATTTTTTCTTTCTGTTAGATTTCTCGCACAAGCCATCCCTTTCCTCTTCTTTTTTTCTTCATTCCATCCAGTTGTTTTTTTTGTTTTGTTTTTTCAAACCTCTACATACAAATAGATAGACAGAAGTAGCCGCACGTCAGACATACACGCACACAAACAGCGATTTGCACACACAACAAATCCGGCAAGACAGATCCTTCAACACAACACGTTGATCTTTCTGTCTCTTCCTCTTTGCTCATTTGTTGTTACCTGAATCTTATTCATTTATTTCAGGTTTGTGTTCTCTCGTCGGCCACGTCTGATTTTTCGTGCGTGCTTCAGTTCACTTTTTTCATCTGAGTTTATACAGCACCCACTTTTTTTCCCGTTCATTTTCCTCTTCTCCACAAGTTCTCTGCGTGTGATTCACCGACACGTACGAACACATATACACTCGACACACGTCAACACCCCCCAACCTGGTCCTTCTGGTTAAACTATGCAAAAGTTTACAGCAACGGTTGTCCTTGCCGTGGTTGCGGTGCTGAGCCTTGTTGTCTTTGGTGCTTCTGCTGCTGCGTCAACAACCGTGACGCTGTATCCAGCTGAGCCACTCCTGAATGTCCCTTTTCTCGCCACCCCAGCGCTTTCCAATGGCGCGACACTCTACGCGGCCACGGCGAGCTCATGTGACACAAGCACCCGTGTCACCTCTGTCTGCACCATCGGTGGCACGTCATCCGTGAGCTACAACACGACGACGTGCCAGTTCACCATCACGAGCACGTCCGTGAACATCAACCCGTTCTACGACACGACGATCCCGACGCTGTACTGGTGCAGCAGCGCGTACCCCAACGCGACACTTGCCACGCTCGCTATGAACACCATCCAGATGTCGCCGCAGTTCTTGTTTCCCCAGGCAACGGGCACGTTGACCTTCAACACGGCGACACCCGTCGACACCGAGATCGGCTTCTACAACACGTCCACGTGCACCACTCTGGTGGCGGGCATGTCCAGCACGGTGATCCTCGATGCGTCACGCCAGGCCGTGCTGACGATGCCGTCCAGTGGTAACATTGTGTACACCTGCGCGCGCGTGCCGACCTTCTCCGGCGCGACAACTGGCATGATCAGCGGTGCCGCGGTGTACAAGGGTGTTGACTACTCCATCGGCGTCACCACAGGGCTTCGCTACACCTCAATCACCCAAATCGCGGACGCCACCTTCAGCTTCTTCTCCCTGTCGTTGTCCGCTGATTGCGTCCCGCTTGCCCAGTCTGCGTCGTCTGTCGGCAGTGACAGCTCTGTCACGCTGCCGATCACCGTTCGTCGCGGCACGTACTATTTCTGCGCGCTCATCACACCAAGCACGTCGCTTGGTGCCGGCGCGTACATTCCCGCATCGAACACGTTCACTGTGACGGAGTACGGCATTCAGCCCCACCGCATGTACGCGGGGCTGGCGACGTCCATGACGCTGACGATGGACGCTGTCCGGTCAGGCCACACCTTTGAGGCTGGCCTCTTTACGACGTCTGCGTGCACCACGTCCGTTATCCCGTGGTCGAGCACACTGTCCTGGACAGTCCCGAGCGCTGGCACGTACTACGCCTGCGTGCGTGATCAGGCTGACCCGACGAACACGGTCTCGCACGTTGCCACGCCGATCCGCGTGACGACACCGCCGTCGCTGACCTTCTCGCGCAATCCCGGTATTCTTGGCCTTGGCCTCAATGCCACCATCAGCCGCGGCGGCAACACGAACAGCGTCCTCACCGTCGGCCTCGCCAGTGACGGCACATGCACGCCTCTCCTCACCAACGGCAGCACCACCACGACGAGCAACACGGCCGCCTTTGCGGTGCCAACGACCGCGCCGGCGCTGGCGTACTACTGCGTGTCGTCGCCGCAGGTGGCTGCCTCGTCTACGTCCACAGAGGAGGCGGACGTGCCGTACTTCTACGCACTCGGCACTCTCATGCTGCGCGCGTACGACTTGGCCTACCCGCCGCTGCGCGTCAACACGACCATAACGATCGAGCTCGACTCCACCGTCACCTTTGCCAGCGGCACGACCATGACACTCATGCCTGTCAGCGGCGGCGGCTGCAGCGGCACTGCGAGCGCAAACAACAGGAACCAGTTTACGCTGTCCTCCAGCTCTGTCTCTCTCACACCCGTCACGTTCGCGGAGGATGGCGACTGGGAGCTGTGCGTGCGTGAGGCCAATGTGCTGTCAGGCGAGCCCGTCGTCCTGCGCACGCTGCGCGTGTACGGCGATGCCACGCTGAATCCCACTGGCCTCGTCACGGGGCTCGCATCGTCGCTCACGGTCACCGACATCCCACCCAGCATGCCCGTCTACATCACCGCCAGCGCCACCTGCAGCACGAATGCGACGCAGCTGTACTCAACCACGTCCAACGCGAACTCGGTGGCGACCCTCACGGGCGTCCAGTACAGCACCGCGGGCTCACTGTTGGTGTGCGTCGGGTACGCCGGCGAGGAGAACGGCGTCGCGACGGAGACCGTGGTGTACGCGGCTGGCAAGCTCACCGTCACTGGCGCCAATGCGTTCCCCTCCGTGGCCGTGGTCAGCGTGAACAACCAGATTCGCCTCAGGGTTCCCGATGCACGGCTGCTCGTCAGCGGGCTCGCCTACCTGATCACCAATGCGTCCTCCTGCTCCAACACCGTCCCCAGCTCGGCCATTCAAGCCACGATCCAGGGAGACGGCGTGACGATGCCGTTCTTCGTCTTCAACCCGCCATCCACGTCGCTCGGCGTTGTGTACAAGGTGTGCATTGGCAGCACGGGCTCCTTCGTCGCCGCGGGCACCGTGACGGTGGTGGAGGCCATGGCCCTGGACGCGTCGCCAGCCGACGCGGGCAAGGGCCTGCCTGTCACGGTCACGCTCAGCGGCGAGGCCTTCGCCTCGCTCTTACCCGACCGCTACGCCATCATCAGCAGCACGGACGTCTGCACAACGGACCTGTCCACCGTGACGGTCTACGCCACCGGCGCGATCGCGTCGTCCGGTCGCGCGGATGCATTCATCGCGCCGGCGTCACTCGACGCATTCAACGTGTGCGTGGCCTCCGCGTCCATGCTGCTGTCTGACACGCTGGGGTACATGAGTGCCGGCACCATCAACGCGTACGACTTTACGGCGCTTTCCCAGTACGCCCAGCTCGGCGTGACGAACAACCTGCGTGGCTGGCCCATGGCGTCTGGCGGCTCCCTCTTCCTGGCCCCGTGCTCCGGCACCAGCTGCGCATCCACCCAATCCACCACGACGTGCCAGACCGCCTCCACGACGTACATCACAACGAACCTGCAGGCACTTGTGGGGGCCCCGCTCGGCACGTACGTGCTCTGCCAGCGCGCGACCTCCCCGAGCACGGTTGTGGTCGGCTCGAACACGACCGTCACGGTGATCAACCAGTGGACGATGACCACCACCGCGACGGAGGTGCGCCAGTACGTGCCCTTCACCGTCACGCTCTCCGGTGGCCCGGGATCGACGGCGGCGACGCAGTCAATGACGGCGCAATCGACGCGCACTGCGACGACCGCCGCCACCTCCACGGCGACGGTGCGGGTGCAGTCCGCCTCGGTGCCGTGCAACGAGACCACGAGCAGCGTGCCCCACCAGGACTTCACCGTCAACACCGGCGGCGCCACGACGAGCCTGACCGTCACATCCGTTTCGCCGCGCCAGGATGTCATCTTCTGCCTGCTCGCAAGCCCCTACGACCAGTTCGAGGTCATGAGCACGACGCTGCTCTTCTACATGACGCCCGCTTCCATCATCGCCGACACGGCCACGACCATCCGCTCGGGGCTGCTGCAGAGCAACGCCCTGGCCATGATCTCCAGCGTCTCCGACTGCACCAACGTCATCTCCACCGGCAACCCGCAGACCATCACGAGCTACACCTCGACCCTCACCGTGGCCGGCTGTGGCAACAACGCGAACGTGCTGACGGCGTACTACTGCGAGAGCCAGGACGGCGGCGCCACCTATGTGCAGCGTGGCGTGATGGGGCTCCTGCGCCGTGTAGGCTGCACTGGCGGTGCCCCCGCGAGCATCGAGGCCGTCACGGTGGCCCCCGCGCAGGCCATCACCAACTTCGGCATCACCACCTCCTACCTCGTCTCGCCGTTCCTCTCCACGACGAGCGACTGCGCGTCCGCCATCTCAAGTGACGTGAACACGGTCGGCTACACGCCGTCCTACAGCAGCACGGGCGCCCTCTACGTCTGCGCCGCCACCCTCGACGACCCCAACACGCTCTTCACGACGACGACGCCAACGCTCACGGTGGACCACTTCGCCGTCACGCCGCTCTCCGCGCTGAGCCGCCTGAACGCCACGGCCGGCACACTGCCGCGCACGACCATGACCATCAACTACCGCACCGCGTCCACGCAGACGTTCTTCAGCAAGTCCGCGACCTGCGCCTCGTCCCTCGCGACGGCGACTGGGTTTGCCTCGACGTCCCTGACCGCCACGTACAGCTCGACTGCGGTGACCGGCTTTGTGTACGTCTGCACGGCCGACACCCTCGGCAGCGGCCTCATCCCCGTCGCCACCTTCCTCTCCCTCACGCCGCCGGCGGTCACGAGCATCAGCATGGCCATCATCCGCGGCGCGGCGTTCAGTGCGACGCTGGTCGTGCCGTCCGCCAACGGCCAGTCCGCGCTCTACTCCATGGTGCCCGGCGCGGATGCGAGCAACACGTACGCGTCGTACTTCACCTCGTCCGCGCGTGATGTGTACTTGTCCACGGACAGCTGCGCCACGGTGCTCGCCGGGACCTCGAACGCGACCGTGACCGCCTCATCCAACGCGGTGACCTTCGCAACGGACGCCATCGCCACGACCGTGTCGACGGTCGGCATGTGCACCAACACCCCGGCTGGCGTGGCGGTGTCCGTCTCCGCCATCCCTGTCGCACCCGGTGACGTCTACCCGTACCAGTTCGTGACGGGCGTGGTGACCACCATCTACATCCCCCGCTACCCGTACACGCAGTTCTACCTGAGCAACTCGAACAACGACTGCACCAACGTCGTCAACAGCGGCTCCCCGTTCACGACCAACGCCGATGGCTACGCGAGTATGTCCCTGTACTACCCCAACACGAACCAGGCGCTGCCCATTGGTGTCTACACGGTCTGCTACAGCGAGAACCCGCCCGCGCTCACCGCCCTCAGCACGATTGAGCTGTTCGACCCCGTCCACTTCAGCGCCCGCGGCCGCACCTTTGTCGTGGGCGTGCCAGGCACCATGACCCTCCTCGAGGACCTCACCGCCAGCAAGCTGCAGACCGGTTTCAGCGCGACACGCGACTGTGCCGCACCGGACACGACCTACGGCAGCTGGCTCGCGGACTCGGACACCTCGATCACCGTCACCGCGACGACGGCGCAGCAGAACCTGTACCTGTGCGCGACGGCGCCCATCAACGGCACGCAGTGCCCCATTCCCGAC
Source organism: Wallacemonas sp. MBr04 (assembly GCA_030849635.1). Taxonomy (NCBI): domain Eukaryota; phylum Euglenozoa; class Kinetoplastea; order Trypanosomatida; family Trypanosomatidae; genus Wallacemonas; species Wallacemonas sp. MBr04. The sequence continues at coordinate 90,078 of JASANR010001533.1, forward strand.
GACAGCACCGGCATTCTCTTCGCCGTCTCGGGTGTGGTGCCGCCGACGGGAGGGTACAACACGTGCAACAGCGCCACGATCAACCAGTGCTACTACCCTGGCACGAGCGGCGGCGTGCCGGCGACGGACATGAACATTGGTGTGGTGTACGGTGACTGCTGCAACCCCGTCACGCGGGCCAGCAACACGCTGGGCAGCACCACCATGTCCGGCAATGGCGTCTGCTCGCTGAGCTTGAGCCACAACATGGCGCTCCAGTACCCGTCCGGCACGAGCTTCAACCTGTGCATGTGGAGCGCCAGCGACACCAGCCTCTGCAGCGCGGTCGCCAAGGTTACGGTGAACACCACCTGCACGTCCAACGCCATCTCTGGCGGCGGCGGCAGCAAGCTCAGCAAGGGCGCCCTCATCGCCATCATCATCCTCTCCATCGTGGCCGGCCTCGCCCTTATCGCGCTGATCATCTGGCTTATCTGGTACTGCTGCTGCCGCAAGGCACAGGCCAAGGATACGGACGAGCGCCAGCTGGTCGCTCTCCGCCAGGTCGAGGGCGGCGACTACGAGTTCGGCCCGGACTACCTCGGTGCGAGCGCGCACCCGTTGCTGTACTACCCGACCTCCTCCGTCGCCATCACGGGCGACGAGGAGCAGACCGTCAGTCGCAGTCGCTCGACGAGCGGCCAGAGCAGCACGCCACGGGGTCTGCTCGAGGTGATCGAGGATGACCAGCGCGATCAGATCGCCCTCGAAGAAGCCCGCGAGCGCTACGCGTTGCGCTTGGCCTTTGCTGAGGCGCTTGAGCGAATCCGCCTGCAGGAGAAGGATGATGAGGCGGACGTGGGCTACGAGAACACGGACGATGACATGCCCGTGGGCACGGCGCAGCCCGAGGTGATGGAGATCGATATTGACCCCAGCACGCTGCCGTGCGACACCACCAACGACCACATCCTCGAGAGCGACGGCGAGGATGACGCGGAGCTGATGGGCCACATGATGCCGCAGGAGATGCAGCGCGTGCTCAGCCGCTCCATTGTCAGCTCCCGCGCGTCGACGCCGACCGGCCGCGAGAGCACCTTCACGAACGAAGATGCCGAGGAGCACGAGGAGATCTGCATTGACGAGGAGGAAGAGGCCGGCCCCGAGGTGGCCATGACCGACGACGATGAGGACCGCACCCCACTGAAGCCGAGCGTGGTGGTGCCCATGGCGGTGCGTGCGAGCCCGTCGGAGAAGGCGCCGCGCGAGCTCTCCAGCCCGCACGTCGACCCCACGAGCCGCTGCGTGCCTGACGACGTCCTGGACGCGCCGGCCCCGGCCCCGGCCGACACCACCGCCTCCGCGCCGGACGCGAGCAGCATCATGGACGCCTCGCCGATTGGCGCCGACCCCGCCGACGCCGTCTCCGCGCCGATGAGCATGATGCCCGTGATGGCGCAGTTCGAACCGCGGTCCGAGTTTGGCCAGACGCCCGGCGTTGGGGACACCCCACAGCGTCCGGCGCACGAGGGAGAGCCGGAGGAGCCCGCTGAGGAAGATGAGGAGGACGAGCTGTCCTTCACCACGACGCAGCGCTTCTACGATGAGAAGCTGTTCCTCCTGCAGCACGAGGACACCCGACGCCAGCGTCTGTGCAACTGGGAGGAGGAGGAGCGCGCCGTCCTGGCGCAGCAGGAGCTGGACGAGTACATGGCGGCGACGAACCCGAGCCAGAGCCGCTCCGGCAGCCGCGAGACCGCCTCCACCACCCCACCACCACCACCCCACACGGCTGCGGATGAGGACGCGCCAGTGGAGGACATGGCTGTCACCGCTGCCGCCGCCGCCGCCCCCCACGCGGACGACGATGAGGAGGAGTACCAGGCACCCGAGATCCCAGCAGACCTGCCGCCACTCCCCGCTGCCCCGTCCGCCGCCGCGGACCTGCTCGGCGAGGACAGTGAGCCGGTTCGTACGTTGCCGTCCGGTGCGATCAATCCCGTCACTCCACCACGCGCTGGCAAGGAGACGCGCTACGCTGGTCGCCCGGAGAATGCCGCCCGCAGTCTGCTCGAGGACGCAGAGGAACTGTGAGAAGGCGTGCATTAGCCTCTGAAAAGAGAAGGGAAAACCACAGACACACACACACACACAACAAAAGAACAACAACAGGCAAACAGATGTGCTAGAATATCTGCAAGTCATTTCCCCCTCTCGAGGCACGCAATGTACATAGTTCTGCGTCACTGACTCATTCTTAACCGTGGGGCATCCTCTCCCTCTCCCCCAGTCTTCCACGCGAAATAGGACGTAAGAAAGAGCAAGATAAAAAAGAAAAAAAAATGAAGAAGAGGGAACTGAAGGGGACAAGAAGCAACCACCACAACAGTCACTATTGCAGCGTGTGTGTCTGTGTGTGAGTGTGCACTCCCTTACCGCCCGTTAAGTTTCCTTTTCCGCTATCTTGTTTTCCACGTCAACACAAACAAGCACGCGCGCGCACATACGATCGATGTACTTTTTTTTCTTTCTTTTGGCGGAAACACCTCGACCGCTGAAATGCCTTTCTCCTGGTTGGACCTGCGTTTTCCCCCCCGCATTTGCTGCTGTGCTTTTGCTCTTGCTCGCACTGCGATGCTAACCTTCAACCCATGAGTGAAGCAGCAAGAGAGACAAAGAGAGAGAGAGAAAGATGAATGCAGGGAGACAACAGAGAGCGTGAGAAAGAAGATATCTCATTTTTTCACTTAGATCCACAGATCTCTTCTTTCACCACTCTCCCGTTGTCTCCTATGTTTTCCCCTTCTTTCTCTTTGTGCAAAACAACACAGACAGTCAAAGACTCCATGGGACCACCTTGTGATGACACTCAGTTTGTTGTTGTTTTTTCTTTTCTCCAAAGGAGACTTTTATATATCGCAAAATCTCCGCCCGTGTCTGTGCAGCGTTCACACCCTTTTCTTTTTTCTTTTGCTTACATTTATTTTTCTTTGATTTCTTTCCCAAGTTTGTTTTTTCCTCCTTCGGCATTTCCGCCGACCTTGCGTAAATAGTTCCTCGACTGATGTTTCGGCAGTCAAGTGATTCATAGACTTTCTTCATTGAGGATTCGTGGCTTTGCTTTGTTTTTTTTCTTTCTCTACATTCCTTTTTTTTCTTTTTTGATTATTATCATTGCCAAGCGAGAGAGAAGAAAACACGGCACAGTGAAGGTTAAAGCACACCCCAAAGGAAAAACCACCAGCAAAAAAGACAGCAAAACGAACGCGGAAAGCGCACCAACAAGGCAGCCAGTACGTTGGAGGGATGGAGGTGACGAATCTTCAAGAAAAAGACGACCCCACTCGTGCTCCCTCGCAACGCTTCTGCTAACAACCCTGTTTTTTGTGACTTCCCCCAAGAAGATGGTGATAAGCAGAAGAGTCAGCAGAAAACAGAAGGTGGAATCACCGTCACGGCAGTTCATGCTGTTTTTTTTCCCCTCTCTCTGTCTCTCATTTTGGATTTCCCTTGTCGCTGATCGTGCTTTCATCCACGTCCATGATTCTTTTTTTCCTTGCATTTTTCCTTTTATCAAAGTTGTTTGATCCTGACATATATTTTCTCTTTTTTCACTTTGAGCCAAAGCTCACTGTGACTTCGGCTGGCGCATATACACACATACGAAAACAACAACAATAGCACCAATGGCAACAAGCAACACGGCACCACTCAGTGAAAGAGACGCTAAACAAGCTCAATCTGTGCCGCTTCGGAGCCGCCTGTAGCACTGTCACAGGCAGTCTGTACTGAGTGTACACAACAGAGGAGCATTGAGCCCCACCGAAAGATTCTTCTTTTTTTTTCGGGGGAGGGGGGCTGTGTAACTTCCCAGGTGTCGGTTTCTTCTCACATAGCACGTGGGTTAATTCGGGGACTGGACATGTGTGGTTCGTGTTGTGCGCTCCCCCGCACGTGCATCCCGTTGATAAGCCCACTCGCCTCCTCCGATTCCGTTTCTGTACCTTCTCTCCTTTTTTTCTCCATCACTGCCACACGACTCCATCTCTCTCTGCTCCTCCCACTCTTCCATCGTCTCGCAGCATCATACGTGGACACACACACACACACACACACACACACATACATTCCGCGAACACTACTGCACCTTCGCGCCATGTCGCCATCGATTAGCCGCCTGAGCAAGGAGCTCAAAGACGCGCAGTCAAACGACGAGCCCGACATCCACCTCGAGCTCTACGACGCCACCTCGCACGGGGCACCCGGCGGCAGCGCGAGCCGCAGCGCAGCGAACGGCGGCGACCTCTTCACGTGGCACGCGACGCTGAAAGGGCCGCCGGAGTCCCCGTTTGAAGGCGGCACGTACCACCTCATCCTGCGGGTCCCGTCGGACTACCCCATGGTCGCCCCGACCGCCTCGTTCATCACCAAGGTGTTCCACCCGAACGTGGAGTTCGCGACGGGCAAAGTGTGCCTCGACATCCTCAAAACCCGCTGGTCGCCCGCGTGGACGCTGCGCTCCGTCTGCCGCGCGATCCTGAACCTCATGTCCGAGCCTGAGCCGGACAGCCCCTTCAACTGCGACGCAGGCAACCTCGTCAGAGCTGGCGATATCGAGGGCTACACGAGTATGGTGCGCATGTACGCCATTATGGATGCCGGCGCCCCGCCGTTCACGGACTCATAGTGACCGTGAACTGGGAGACGGCGGGCAACCGTGCGTGTGCGTGTGCGTGTGCGTGTGGTGCCGCCGCCCCACTCCACACCGCTTATCGTCATGAACCTCTCCCCCCACCTGCTCGCGTGCTTTTGTTCTTGTTCTATTTACCATTGCTACTGGTTCACACGACCAGCCACACACACCCACACCCACACCCACACACAGAGGAAAAACAAACAATCACCTTGGCAGGCTCTTTACATGTCCAACAGCACCGATGCGTGGGCGTGGTGAAGCCGTGTGTGTGCCTGCGAGATGGTCCAGTGTGCGCGGCACTGATTGTCTTGCGCACTCACCTGTGCCTCCGACTGCGGACCACTTCTTTACGTCACTGCGAAAGACCTGATCACCTTTCCTGTACTGGCCGTACTCCACTTTGATCCCTTCTCAAGATGCAAGGCTGAAGCCATGCCATCACACTGAATCACCCCATCCACTGTTTCCTTCTTCTTCTCTGGTCACTGGGATGAAAGCTCTCTCACTCTTCCCTTATTTCTTTTTTTTTCCATATTGAAAAAAAAGAGAAATAGTAGAAACAGAAAGAAAACAAACAAACCATCAAGCAAAAACAAGCCATGTCCCGCTCCCCTTCCGGGTCCCGCTCGGGCTCCGCCTCTGGCTCTGCCTCTGGCTCTGCCTCCCGCTCAACAAGCCCAAGCGCATCGGATGACTCCGTGACGCTGCCTTCCGCCCCCGTCGCGGCCGCCCCCGTGCTGCCCAGTGACGCGCCAGTGGCGCCTCAGGAGGGCGTCGTGTCCCTCTTCATTGGTCTCGGTCCGGCTGGCCGCAAGGTGACCGAGGAGGCCTTCACGGCGTTCCTGCGCGCCAAGGTCGGCGCTGCTGAGGACCTCGTCCGCGTTGCCATGCGCGGCCGCAGCGCATTCGTGGACGTCGCCAACCAGGCCGTCGCCGACATGCTTGTGAACACCCTGAACGACCAGCCGTTCAACGAGGAGGTGCGCCTCGTCGTGCAGGCGGCGCGCCACTCTCGCGCTGAGCTCATTGAGCGCCGCAAGGCCCGCGAGTCGGCGGTGGCCGTGGCCGAGGCGCAGCCCGACCGTCCGCTGCTGTTCATCGGCCTCGGACCCAAGGGCGCCGACGTCACGGACGCGGATCTGCGCGCCAAGGTGGAGGCGATCACGCCCATCACGTCATTCCGCCGGCGCCCGCAGTGGGCGATCATCGGCGTCGCGACGATGGAGGACGCCGCCAAGGTCATCGCGGCGTGCAACAACGAGATGATGGGTGAGTGCCGCCTCTCCGTCCAGATCAGCAACCGCGACCGGAGCAGCCGTGCCGAGGACAGCAAGAGCAAGTCTGCCAAGCGCGGCCGCGTGTCTCGCCGGTCTCGCAGCCACAGCCGCGATCGCCGCCGCGGACGCGATGACCGCCGCAGCCGCCGTGACCGCCGCTCCCGCTCCCGCTCCCGCTCTCGCAGCCCCCGCCGCCGCCACCGCCGCCGTGAGCGCAGCGTGTCCAGCTCGTCGAGCTACAGCCGTCGCCGCTCCTACTCCCGCTCGGACTCCGAGGAGCGCCGTGACCGCCGTCGTCGCCGCCGTTAACGCCTGACGGAGTGTGTGTGTGTGTGGAAAGCAAAGAACGAACGGCGACAGGAGCCACTGCATGGCGAGCGAGGTGCGTGCGTGTGTGTGAACCACCACCAAACAACAAAAAGAAGAAAAAATGGCGGAACACCACAGGTAATGGAAAGGAATGGATGCGAGGGGAATAAGCAAAACAACAACAGCATAAAGCAGTGCTGCGTGTGCGTGTCGCTCTGGTTTTGCTCTCTTCCTCTTTTTCTTTCCTTTCCCCCCTTTTCTTCGTTCTTCTTCCGTTCCTGTATACCCACGAAAGTCGGGGTTTGCTTCAGGGGAGTATAGCTGAAGTTAGACACGTGCGTTTATTCGGGTGTGCTCGTGTCGCGGCAACCCCACATGCTGTGTTGGCATTTTTTATGTTCCCTGTCTTTTTTTTCTCCCCTCTCTTGTTTCCCCCCTTTTTGTATTCCGCTCCTCATCGTTTCCTCTGTTCTCGTGATCGCTGTTCCCGTTTTCTGTTTCCTGCGTTTTGCCTTGGAACCTCCCTCCCCTTTTCGGCCGTGGTGGTGCGAGTGGCTGAGAGACAGCGAGAGCATCCCAGTGTCACACGCACACAACACTCCCTGCCTTGACGAACGCCTGAGCGAGAGGGCAGTGAGGACGTCACCGCCCCCACATGAACGATGACAAGGCAACAAGAAACGAAAAGAAAACACCAACAAGCTCATCATTAACTAAAAAGAGAACAAGATAGTAAACAAAGAAACAAACAAAACAAAAAAAACAATCGCCATCAATGACACAAAATAAGCACTCCCCTCCTGTTTCCGGGTGCGCTGACACGGAGTCTGACACACACGCACACGCGCACACATCCACACTGCTCAACAAGGCAGAGAGTGTGTGCGTCTATGTCTGTAAGCCGCCTCCTCACTCCTACCCCCAGCAAGCACAGCCACACACCGTGACGGCATCCCCCGCGCCGTCTCTCTCGTGAAACGCGCAAGTCACCGCGCCGATGCGATGTGAGACACCTCAGTGCATCGCAACAGCGGTTGCACAAAGCCCACCAAGTTCCCACCAAGACACAAAGAGAGACGAGAGACAAGTCCAGGCACACGGTCCAAGGAAGAACCAAAGAAACACCCGTATGAGAACCATCCAGCACGGCCATTCCAAGACAATGACAACGACGATATCACAACCGCAAAACAACAATACCAATCGTATGTCAGCAAATGAAAACCCTACGTCACACTGTCTGTACCAGCTCTTTCTCTCTCTCATTCTGCGACAACCTTCCAGCAATGCAGACCTCGGAAAGAGCGAGTGAGTGAAGAGAACGATTGTCACGTACACGCTGAGACAGATCAGGTGCCTATCGTGGCAGGCTCATGTTCTTCGGTGGCTGCCCCCAGGCTCCGCGACCTTGAGCTTCTCACTTGTTTCATGAAGGCGTCACGTGCGATGCCGAGCACCTGCACGAGATATAAACACATATAAGCAACTGTGCCCGTGTTTTTTTTCTTCTTTCGTATTCTTCCCTTTTCGTTGTACACAAAGCTCATGCTCTGGACGAAATACCCTGACAGCACTGCGCTTTCTGCCTTTGCGCTCGCGCCTTCCTTCCTTTTTTTCTTTCTTTCGTTCTCTCTCTTTGTCTCTCAGCTGGACTTGGTTCTGTTTGCAAATACCCGTATCTTGTGCTGCTGCGGTGTTTCCCACACCCTCTCCCTCTCTCACTCAACATCCTACTCTTTTTTTCTCTCTCTCTCTCCCCCTCTCTCGCTATTTCTTCCTTGCGAACCATCGTGCTTCACTTTGATGTGCCCAGAAACTCAGTGTTTTTTCTTCTTCTTCTTATCCAACACTTCATTCACTAGAGACTTCCTCTTTTGTTTTACCCCAAATCACTCTCCCCTCACAACCCCAAACCACCACCTCAATCGTGTCGTCATGTCTGCCGAGTACGATCACCTGTTCAAGCTTCTCCTGATTGGCGACAGCGGTGTCGGCAAGTCGTGCCTCCTGCTTCGCTTTGCGGACGATAGCTACACCGAGAGCTACATCTCGACCATCGGCGTCGACTTCAAGATCCGGACGCTGAACCTGGATGGCAAGGTCATCAAGCTGCAGATCTGGGATACCGCTGGCCAGGAGCGCTTCCGCACCATTACCAGTAGCTACTACCGCGGTGCTCATGGCATCATTATCGTGTACGACGTGACGGACATGGAGAGCTTCAACAACGTCAAGTCGTGGCTGAGCGAGATCGACAAGTACGCCAGCGAGAACGTCAACAAGCTGCTGGTCGGCAACAAGTGCGATCTGACCACCAAGAAGGTCGTGGACACGCAGATGGCCAAGGAGTTCGCCGACTCGCTCGGCATCCCATTCCTGGAGACCAGTGCCAAGAGCGCCACGAACGTCGAGGAAGCCTTTATCCGCATGGCGAGCGACATCAAGGGCCGCATGGCCGTGAGCGGGTCTGGCGGCACGACGGGTGCGAAGCGCCCTGTGATTGGCGCGGGCGAGCCTGCCGCGAACAACAACAGTGGTGGCGGCTGCTGCTAAGGAGGAGGAAGAAAGAGGAACGGGAAACGCACAGCCGCACATACAGCAACCCCCAGTTGCAGGTCACGGCATCGCACGCGAGAACCGACCTGGTTGTGTCAGTGCGCGCGAGAACGAATGACGTCCTCCTCTTCTCCCCCCCTTTCACGTCTGCAAGGAAAACAAACAAACAAACAAACAAACAAACAAACAAAATACCCACCAATCCGTAGGAAAGTTGAACAGTAGAACAAGATGCTTGATGGAGAGGTTGTGGCGGCACAGCGGAGACAGGAGCAGGGCGGGTTGGGGCGGGAGTGAATGCGAGAAACGAGAGTGGGCTTTGCTTGCGCGTTCATATCGCAACAAAAGAAAAAAAAGAATCAGGCAAACATCAACAACAACAACACGCAACCAAGGAAAGATGCACTTAGCTGTACAAACGAGTAGAACGTGACGTTCCCCTAGCTTGTTTGTTCCATTCCACTCCCGCTCCCCCATCCCACCAGTACCACCGCATGTCGCCTGTTTGCGACAGTATAAAAAACACAAATGAATTCCATTCCACGCACACTTTACTCCCACCAACGCAAAAAAAAACAGAAAATGAAAATGAAATAAAGAAATCAGAGTATTGCATCCTGTTGCATGACGATGTTCACACTCCTGTTGTGCCTTTTCCCATCTTTCTCCTTTCCCCCATTTTCTTTTCTTGGTGTTTTCTTTCTTTTTTCTATTACTCTCTTTGTTCATTCTGTGCTTGCTTTGCCGTCGCTGTGAGATTTTCCCTTGTTCCGTTTCAAACAATTTCTTTCGTTTTCCATTTTTTTCTTTCAGCTTTCCGCGCTGGAACTGACGACGAGGTGCTGAAGGTGGAGAGCAAAACGGCTCAGAGGGAGAGCACTCGAGAGGCGCCCGGTCTTTTCTTTTCCTCGCTTCTGGACGACTCTCGTGTCGTGCTTGTGCTCCTTTACGTGGGCTTTCTTTTTTTCTCTTTCCCTCCCCCATTTTGTTTTTTGCTCCTCCACCTTCAGCACTTCCCAACCAGTACGCCTATTTGTTGTACGCAGCCCAGTATGTGTCTGTGCCTGTGTCTGTGGAAGCCCCATCTCTCTGAATGACACCGCACCAGTCGGAGCACGTGGTGAAAAGAAGAGCTCTTCCTCCCTCCAAACGGAGAGAGAGAGAGAAACATATACAGTACACAACCAACACAATTCTCACCACGCAGTCATGACAGCAACGAAAATGAAAAATACACACACACACACACACAAAGGATCGAAGCAGGGTATCGTGCTGCCCGATGCAACGTGGTCCCTCTCTCCCTCCCACCCGTTCGCCTCCGCCGTCGCAGTTGACCAAAGCCGCAACTGTGGCACCGGCATGGCGTGGCGTGGGGTAGGACCCTCACGGTCACGTACACCGCGACACACACACACACACACATGGCAGGACGACCTCGATGCGAAGTTGGCTGGTTGACAATTGCACCTGTGGGCCGTCTGGCTTGACTTCACGGCTCCACTTGTTGCATTGCGGCGCCGTCTCCCGTTCCTCCTCCAACTACTGCGCTCTCTCTGTCACCCGTCAACACAGTGTTCACTCACTACCGGCCTCCACGGTTGTTCTTCTGTCCATCCACTCCTGTTCTCTCCCCCTTCCTCTCCACTTCTCCATTCCCTCTCCACTGTTCCTCCCCCATCTCGCACAACTGGTGTGCACCAGCAGCCCCCAGCGCTTGGAGACAGCAAACAAACAAAACAAAAACCCCATTCAGATTCCGTTCTTTTCTCTTTTTCCTCATTATCCTCTTTTTCACCCCTAACTCCCTTTTTTCATTCCTTCTCTCCCTCTCGTGTGCGGTACTTTCTCCTCCGTTGTTTCGCCTCTTTTCGCATTTCCCCCCTCCACACGTTTTACTGATTATTGTTTCAACTCTCTCGCTTTTTTCTTTTTTTTTTTGCCTCGTGTTGCGTCTCTCTGGTTTGCACCCCACGCTCCAGTTACACAAACACAAACACAAACATAGTACAGTCACGCGTGCACGCTGAGACATAAGCAACAAGAAAGTGCTGTCTCCACTGTTCGCACAACTGACGTACACGAACTGACCGTGCTGTAGGACCGCCATACTCTAGCATAAAAGAAGACGAGCGTAGCACCTTGTTTTACAGTTGAGTCCTTTTTCTCTCTTTGTTTCCGTTTCTTTCTCCTCCTCCTCTTTCACTGAGCCGTGGCGGTCTCCCGTCTGTTGATCCTCCTGCACTTTTGCCCTCTTCCTCCCCCCCTTTTTTTAGAGGAGCCGACCTAGCTTGTATCATAGTCAGTGTGTGACGTTGTCTGCCTGCCACACCCCTGCGGTTTTTTTTGCGCTATTTGCTTGTTTTCTTTCTTGGCTGTGTTGATTAACACTCTTCGTTTTTTCGGTTTTTTTTCACGTGTTGTTTCTTGCTAGTTGGGCGTCTTTCCATAACGCTTGTTCACTTTTTTTCTTCCTTGGTTGTTTCCTGTTTTCTTCTCCCTTTCCATTCGTGGGTACGGCTGTTCGATTGACCTCTCATTTTTGTTTTTCTCACTCTCTCGTGTTGCTCCCCGTGATTCAGTTTGGCTCCAAAGCATTTTCCTTTTAGTGATCTTGACGTATTCGCAGTTCCCAAGCTTCCACACTCGATCCTCTGTGTGTGTCGGCTGGACTAGCTTGACTTTCATCGTATATTCTCCCATCTGGTTTTTTTCTCCCCCCCTCTCCCACTGTGCGCCGCAAACTTCACTGTCATCCGTCACAATGAGCGCCTCCACAGCACCTTCGTACATGACCGATGGCATGATCACCACCCGTGCCTTCTGCGTCGTGTGCGGCAAGATGAATGGCGACCTTGAACTGCGCGGCTCTGGACTCAAATGCAAGGGCTGCGTCGGCAAGCGCTCCAACAAACACTGGGTGAAGCTGCAGAAGCGGCAGGCGACACAGCTGCTCAGCGAGGTCTCGGCTCCGTCGAGTACGCTGCGCCCCATGTCGTCCAGCTCGAACAACAACTCACCACCGCCGTCCACACTCGACCTCATGACGCCGATGAGTGACAACTTCAGCAGCAGCTCGCACCCGCGGCGCGGCAAGTCGGAGGTCATCGCCGACTACATCACGGGCACGTCGGTCTTCCAGAAGGCCATGCACCGCACCCGTCACAGCGATGCCAACTCCGACATCAAGTCCCCTCTCTCTGCCAGCCAGAGCCCGTCTGGTTTGGGCAAGTCCACGGCCTCCCCACCACCGCCGCGCAGCGCACCACCCGCGCACGGCTCCCGTCGTGTGACCAGCGCCACAGCGGAGGAGTACTCCGTCTCCAGCGAGTGCAGCACACCGTCCTCGCAGCGCGTGCCGAGCACGCCGCCAGCCGGTGGCCCTCCGCGCCGACTCGGCTCGTCCAAAACGAACACGTCGCTGCCCGGCTCGGCCACCAACGGCCCAAGCCTGAGCGTTATTCACTCGAGCGATATCCACGTGCCACACTCGCGCCCGTCCGTGACATCCATCACACCAAAGGTCACCACACCGCAGGCCACCACACCGCAGGGCGCGACCCCATCCAACAGGGACGCGGAGGGCCGGCGCAGCGGCAGCGGCACCACCACCACCAGCGTGGCCGAGCCGCCCAAGGCGCCGGCAGTGGGAGCAGCCGAGGCGGCGACCACCGGCAGCCCCGACGCCGTCACACTGCCCACAAACAAGACCACCACCACCACCACCACCGCCACCACCAGCGTCAGTCCACGTGATGCGCGGCTGCCACAACGGGCGTCGCCGGGCTGCGTCGTGTCCCTCGCTGAGCCCGGGCGAGGCACCCCAACGACTGGCAACCACCAGCGCGTCATGTCCTACTCGATGCACCAGCAGGACGCGCCTGTGCACCACGAGCGCGACGGCAGCAGCGTCGGTGAGCATCCACTCGAGGCCCCCATCGACCACAGCCGGTGCCCGTCAACCGTCTCTGGCGTGGGGGGCCCAACGCGGCTGCCCAGCCGGAGTCCGACCGCACCAACCGGCAAGAGCCCCTCGAAACCAACGCGGCAGACGGCACCAGAGGTTGCCGTGGCGTCCTCACCGTCGTCGCCGGCCTCGGATGAGGAGGACGGTGAGGCCGAGGGGTCCGCCACGAGCAACAGCTCCAGCTACGTCACCAGCGAGTCCGCCGCCGCGGCCAGCAACGCCGGGGATGCCTCGCGCGCGGCGCGGCGCGAGCTCCGCAGCCAAACCGGTGAGCCCGCCGCCGATGATGCCGATGACACCAACGCCTCCGCACCGCCGCCACTCACACTGAATCTGGACCGCCTTGACCTCGCTGTTCTCTACGTGACCCCGGCCCAGCTTGCCGCCGAGACCAGCGCGGCGTCACCACACCCGACGGCGAACTCAGGCGACGAGAAGCGCTCCTCCTCACGCGCTGGCAGCACGGCACAGAGCCTCACCGGCTCCGTCTGCAGCACCGCCTCGTCGTCCTCGTCGACGCAGCAGCGGCGGTCGCAGGTGACGGTCAAGGGGGCCTTCACGGTGACGCGGCCGCTGCCGAACAAGGAGCTGCACGCCCGCACGCGATCAACCGACCTGGCGAACGGCAAGGGCCTCGCGAGCTCCTCGGCGGCAGCGGCAGCGGCCCCGAACGGCCAGGTGGAGGTGCGTCGCCTGCAGTTCCGCCTCAGCGTGCTGGATCGGGACGGTGGGAACGAGCTGTTCCACGTCGATCGTGGCTTCTTCAAGGAGATTATGCCTGCACTCGAGGCTGTGCGCAAGGTCACCTCCTCGTCCAGTGGCTGTCCCCCGCTGCCGTCCAAGACGCTGCCCAGCTTCCGCTACGCCACCGACGCGTACATTGAGGAGCGCCGGCAGGAGACGAGCAACATGACGCGCTTCATCATCAAGGACGCGTTTCTGGTGCGGCACCCGGCCATTGTGAAGCTGCTGGAGCTGGATCCCGCCTTGCACGCCGCGCCGCACGCATCGGCACCGTCGTCCTCCTCGCAGGACGCGGCGGGGGCACGCGGCAAGTCCCGTGGCGGCAGCACGGGTGACGGCGACAAGGCCAAGAGCGGCGCCGCCGCCGCACCGTACTTGGACTCGCACTCACTGGATCCGCTCCGCACGGCGGGCAAGGCGGGCGGTGGGCGGCGCAGCTCTGCGAGCAGCCGTGCCAGTGGCCACTCCTCCTCGCGGTCGTCTGTGGTGCGCCGCAGCCGTCTGGACTGCGTGACGACCGAGGATCTCGAGAAGGTGCAGCTCGGCACCGTCATTGGCCGGGGCTCCTTCGGCACGGTGTGCCAGGGGTACCTGCAGACGGCGAGCGGCCCCGTCGTGGTCGCCGTGAAGCGTGTACACGTGGACCCGCATGTGACGGAAGGCGGCCAGGACACCCTCGGCGAGGCGCAGAGCGAGCTCGACATCCTCCGCAAGGCCAAGCACAAGAACGTCGTGCGCTTCCTCGGCAGCATCTTCTCGCCCACCGCGATGGAGCTGAGCGTGTTCACCGAGTACGTCGAGTGTGGCACGCTCGCGTCGATGGTGGAGCGGTTTGGGTGCCTGCCGCTACTCGCGATTCAAAAGTACATGAAGCAAATCCTCGAGGGGCTGCGACACCTGCATCAGCTGTCCATTGTGCACCGCGACATCAAGGGCGAGAACGTGCTCGTGACCAAGAACGGCCGCGTCAAGCTGACCGATTTCGGCAGCAGTGGCGTCCTGAACGAGGTCGGCGCGGCTTCCGTGATGCCGATGGGGTCGCCGCTGTGGATGGCGCCGGAGATCTTGCGCGGTGACATCGCCGAGGCCCCCGGTGACATTTGGGCGGTGGGCTGCGTTGGCATTGAGATGCTGAACCGGTCCATCTGGACGGTCACCGCAAACGACGCCGTGAATCCGTTCGTGTTCATGTACCGCATCAGCAAGCTCGGCACCCCACCGCAGGGGCTCCCCACAGCGGAGGAGGTGGACGGGTTCAAGGCACGCGGTGAGCAGGAGGCGTACGAGAGCTTTTCCGTCTATCGCGATTTTTTGGTGCAGTGTCTCCAGATGAACCCGGCGGACCGGTGGACAGCGGATCAGCTCCTGCAGCATCCCTTCATCCACACACCATTCTCGCGTTTTATTCGCTGGCAGTCGCCGGAGGGAGAGGAGGGAGAGAAGAGCAAGGACAAGGGGACCGACGCGACGCCCAAGCCGTAGATTTTTTGTTGTTGTTGTTGCCATGGGTACTTTCTTCGCAAAGAAGCGATCTTCTGCGTTTTTCCCCTCGTTTCTCTTCGTGACCTCCCCCCTCTCTTCTCCCAAGTGCTTTCTTTTCTTTTGGCAGGCTTGCTTTTGGTTTCGTTCCTTTTTCCTTTCATCGTTGCTCTCACTTCACCCCTCATTTTCCCGCCCATCTATGACGATGAGAGAGTGAGAAAGAGGGAGGCACGAATGGAGCCATTCCCTCACGCGAGCGTAAATCGGCGCGCTGATCTCAATCGCTTTCTCACCACATCTCTCTCTCTCTTACAAGGGAACCAGTGTACCTTCCACTTTCTTTTCTTTTTTTCTTGTTCTTCGACGCGTGAAATGAACTGTGAGTGTTTTACTTCCTTTCCCCTTTTCCGTTTCAATTCCACATGTTGTTCCTTCCAGTTGCGTGTTTCTTTTTTTCCCCTTGTGATATATTTTATGTATCTTATATAGCTAAACAGTTTCGTTCCGCACTGTTTTTGTTTTCCTTTTCACCTCACAACACTGAACTGATTGTGTCTTGTTTGTTTTGCATAACTTACTTGTTTTTTTTGTCCCCTCCTCGTTCTCTGTTTTCCATTTCTCCCCCATTTTTTCTCAATCTCCTTCATCGTCCCCACAACACCACCACCACCACCAAAAAAGCAACTACCTGACAGCGCCGTGTCGAAACGATCAGATGCACATCAGTGGACAACGACACGCACGCACACACACACACGCACACACAGAATGAATGCGGAGGGCTGTCTGAGGCATGTCCCGTTGTCACTTGGGCCACCTGGGCTTGGGTCCCAGGCGCGCCGTTGTGCATACTCTTTTTAAGCATGGGATGTTGTAGCGCAACGCTGCGGATGCACTCACGCACGCAACAAGTGGTGTCAGCCCACCCTCCATCGGCAGTAGTGTCCCACCGCTCAGCCTCGCCGTCCCCACTCTTTCGTCGTTTTTTTTTTGGCTCCCTTTGACCTCCGAACACTACTCACTCGTTTTGCTCTCCCTTCTCTCCTCCCCTGTGGGTTTCAATACACACTCTCCGCGACGTTAGAAGAGAACGCCACGGCCGGTACAATCAACACCAGCAACCACAATATTAGACAACAACAACAACAATCAGACACGCAAGGAGACCGTAGAGAACAAGAGGAACACACGAATAGGCTAGTGACTAACGAGTCTATCACGCAAGTACACCCCACTACCTCCTCTCTCCGTAAGCTTTCATATTTTGGTTTTTGGTTCTTTTCTTTTCCCGTTCTTTCTCTCAATTCAGTTATATTACGCCTGTGCGAAAGCAACTCCTATACTCACACAGACCCCACCCGAATCACCCCCCGACATCCTCTTCTGGATCGCCACCGTTACATTGTTCCCTTAGTTTCCACCTTTCGCTTCAATTTTTTGGCTGTTTTTCGTTGCGGTCTCGCTCTTCCAAATCCCATTTTAGCTTGTGCGAACCCCATCCCCAGTTGTTTCTCACCCCCCCAATCTCAAGCTAGAGCTCACTCGCGAATGCAGGACGAACTGGCCGCGCTCAACGGCGCCGAGCCTCTTGGCAACACATACAACGACATGAGCAACACGTCGAATCTGGTCAACGGTGGCGGTGGCGCCACCAGCACACAGCCCGCACGGCGTCAGATCGAGTCGAACCCACCGCCTGTCCTAGAAGACGCCACGCGCCGCCGTCGACCGGACAGTCTCGGCAACAACAGCATCACCAGCAAACCAGCGCCGACGTCGCAGCGACAGCAGCGACGCAACTCGCTGGGCTACGCCGCACCAACCGAGACGTCCGCGCGCCGGCTATCCGTGGGCTCGGATGTGAGCATGGGCAGCTCCGCTTCCGCGCGTCACGTGTCGTCACGCAAGCCCATCAGCCGCACCACACGGACGACGACCTCGTCCTCCAAAGACAAGAGCACACTCAGCAGCGCTCAGCTCAACGCACACACGGCCAAGACCGGCACAAGCAACATGCTGGAGAACAGCTCGGGCAAAACAGCCAAGAAGCCAGCCTCTGACAGCAACGGCGACAAACCCAAAGCACGCAAGCGCGGCTGGGACGATGACGATCTTGAGAGTATCGCGAGCTCAATCCAATCCTCCGTGCGGCGCCGTCGTGTCGCGCCAAGGCCGCTGCCCGTGAACCGTGCCCCCGAGCCCGTCATCACGCCAGGCGCAGCGGCACCAAACAAGAACGCCAGCAGCAACGGCGCCACCACCTCGAGCCCCACGACGAAGATCCCTACCGCCCCGTCCGGTCCTCTCAAGTCAACCGTTGCCACGACAACGACGACGACGACATCAAACAGCAACAACAACAACAACAAGGCAGCCGCCACGGTGACACCGAAGCGTCCTAGCGCAAGTGGCGATCCCGGCACCATCACCACCATCACCATCTCCGACACGGACTCGGAGACGGATCAGCAGACGGGCACGGTCTCGCTGTCCCCCATGACCTCTGGCAATCGCTCCGCCAAACAACCCCACCCGTTCGTGCAGGAGATGGACGAGCAAAACGAGCCCGTGGCGCGCACGAACCAGCCGACCAGTTTTCAGTCCCCCAAACCGGCGGCGGCAAACACCGGTGCGGATGGGCGGCGCGGCGCCTCTGAGAAGCCACGCGCGAGCAGCGTCGCGACGGAGGAGGTGGCGCTGTCCCCGATGGAGAACGGCCGCAAGGCGTCTGTGGGGAAGAGCGTGTCGCCGACGCCGATGAAAGTCTCGAACCTCAAGGCCGAACCCCGCCGCGACTCAAACGCCAGCGACGGCGTCGAGTTCCGGGTCGAGGACAGCGACAGCGACAGCGACGGCGGCGACCCGGCGCTGAACCAGAGCGGCCGCACGCCGATCCACGTTCTGCGCGAGCGGGCCAAGGGCGAGCAGGCGATGAACGCGATGCGCGAGGACGGCGGCCAGCAGGCGCCCGTGGTGCCGCCGCTCCCGTTGTTCGAGCTGTCTGAACGCCGTGATCGCGAGGCGGCAGGCAAGTCCGCGCCTCAGAAGCCTGCTTCGGCCGGCCACCACCACAAGAACAACGACGACGACGCCACGCCGAGCCTGTCGGGCGATAGCGTCTCCGTCTCCACCATCACCGGCACACCCACCCCGTGTGTGGCAGAGCGCAAGGCCACACCCAAGGTTGCGGCGACTGCTGCTGGGAAGCCCAACTCTTCCACGACAGCCGCGCCAGCGGCGGACAACAACACGCGCGCCAAGCCCAACGACGCGGCTAAACCGAGTGAGCCTGCCAAGCCGAGCGAGGCTGCCAAGGCAGCGGCTGAGCCTGCCAAGGTAAAGGAAGCGAACTCGCCTCGAGAGGCCGCAGCAAAGCCCAATCGCAGCACGACACCGGTACTGACCAAGGACAAGGAGGGCGCCAAGTGTTGTGCGGTCATGTAGTCAGTCACGCACTCGTACTGTGACGAACTGAAATCAGAGAGTCCCTCACAACCAGACACACAGACACACAGACACACAGACACAGTTCTCGAACCCAACTGATTTTTCCCCTTGCGATTGATCCTCTCATTGTTCACTGTTCTTTTCTTTATCTTTTTGTTCTTTGTTATTGTTTTCTCGTTTTCCTTTTCACTGATCCTTCGCACCACCACCCCTTGTCTGTGTATGTGTCTGTGTGTGCGGCTGTCGCTGCGTCTGTTCTGTGATCTCTTCCTCTTTCTTGCTGGGCTTTTCAACGAATCGTTCATTGACTCATCGTCAAGAGCGCGCTCACGTTTCAGTTTGGGTTGCGAGTGTTGTTTGTTTGTTTCTTTTCTTGGTATTGTTGTCGCTCTGTTTGCTGGGCCTCTTGTCCCCCCCTCCCCCCTTTTCCCTCATTCCCCTCTCTTTTTTTTTCCTTCCTCCTCTTCTTATCTGCACTTGGTTTGCTTGCTCGTTTACCTCAGTGAAGAGTTGCCCACCAAATCCTGCGCCATCCCCCAAAGGCTCCATCACGCTCTCATTGTTTTTAGTGTTTCTTTGTTGTTGGTGTTGTTTTCTTTTCATCCTGTTTTCTTCTTTCCCCCCTTGGACGTGTCCGCTGTAGAGCAGACTTACACATTCATTTTTTGTTTTTTCTCTCTTGTTTATTTGTATATTGTTGACGACTGATTTCTATGGTTTGTTTTTGTGTACGTTCCCTCCGTTGTGGCGCGCGCTGTCTCTCCCCCGTTTCCTCTCAGTGTTGTTTCTTTCGGCGTGGCTCGCACTCCCAACCCAATCGCCTAGTGACCTTGGTGTTGCCGCCGGCGTTATTGCCTGGTTTGTCAAGCTCCCCCTTTTTTTGTTGGTGTTGATGTTGGGGGCAGGTCATGAATGCGACCGTAGACGAGAGACTGCTGTTGGCCACTTGGCTTTTTTTTGTTTTGTTTTGTTTTTCTTCTCCCCTTTCCCATTGTTTTCCTCATAGCTTACGCTGTGTATGCTCTCTTTGGTCGTTGACGAGGATGTGCTCACATCCTTTTCTCTCCCTTTCTTCTTTGCTCACTCTTGAAATCTTCCTGCACTGTGATATATAATTCTCAAACAATCGACTTTGTTGTGGAGTTGTTGTTTGCAGCGTTTCCTCTGGACACACACACAGAGACGCACGGGAAGACGACAACTCCTGTCCTCCCTGCCTTCCCACGGGTAAACGAGCGTTTCCAAAAAAGAAAACAGACAACTCGTCGTTGCATTCATAGCCCTGCTTCTCGTCGGCTTCGACACCAAAGCCAACTGTGAGTTGTGACTGGGTGCACAAACAAGCTGTGCACGTTCCCTGTTCTCTGTTTTCTCAGACGGAGCTCACCTATCTTTCTCTCACTCTTTCTCTCTCCACCACGCCCGTCTCCATGTCTCCTGCATGAAGAACATTTGAAGCGCTCAAGATTAACCAATCTTGAAAAAAAAATTCAAATTAAAAAGCCAAAAACAAACAAAATAAACATCTACTCCCACAGAAGCCCATACACACAAGAAAAGAAAACAAGAAAGAACAACAGACAATAGCCCCTTGTTTTCTTCTTGTCCTTTTTGTTGCTCCCTTCATCCCCCGAACGAAGAAGCCAAGAGCAAGAACAGACACAGCAGCAGCACATAAAACTCCCCCCCTACACCGTCGTATCCTGCAGTCATCATGGCCCCCAAGCGCCTCGGCAAGTATGAGATGGGCAAGACCCTTGGTAGCGGCAACTTCTCCAAGGTGAAGCTCGCCCGCGACACGGAAACTGGCAAGGAATGGGCCATCAAGGTCATAGACAAGGAGCAGCTTGTGCGCGAGCGCATGGAGGAGCAGCTGAAGCGTGAGATTGCTGTGATGAAGATGCTGCGCCAGCCCAACATTGTGATGCTCCACGAGGTGATGCAGACCAGCAATCATATCTACCTTGTCCTCGAGCTCGTGACTGGCGGTGAGTTGTTCGACAAGATCGCGAGCACGCGCCGCTTCGATGAGGACACGGCCCGTGACTACTTCCACCAGCTCATCTGCGGTGTCCACTACTGCCATGCCCAAGGCATCGCCCACCGTGACCTCAAGCCGGAGAACCTTCTTCTGGACGCCAACAACGTGCTCAAGATCTCCGACTTTGGCCTCAGCAACCTTCAGCGCGGCGGCGGCCAGGGCGGCTCGACGATGCTGCAGACGGTCTGCGGCACACCCAACTACGTCGCCCCCGAAGTGCTTCGTGAGCAGGGCTACGACGGCCTCATGGCCGATGTGTGGAGCTGCGGCGTCATCCTGTTTGTCATGCTCGCCGGCTACCTGCCCTTCGATGATGAGAACGTGAATGCTCTCTTCAACAAGATTGAGCGTGGCGAGTACCGAATGGCGCGACACTTCACTGCGGAAGCCAAGGACCTCATAGGCAAGATGCTCACCGTCGATCCCGACAAGCGCATCAAGCTAGACGGCGTCATTCAACACCCGTGGTTCCAAGTGAACTGGGACCCTACGATGCTGACGCGTGGCACCTCCTCTGGTGGTGTTGACACCGACCAGGTCACCACGGCGATCACTTCCATGTAGATAAATGCCTACTTTTAGCTGTACGTATGCGTGTGTCTACATGTGCGTGTGTGTGGGTGTGTGTGCAGTTTAAACAGAGGAAAGAAGAGAAAGAAAATAAACACATCAGCCAGAAATGCCACCCGGACGCGCACCAGAGACAAAAAAATATCAGTCAGCAGACCACACGTGCCAACAGAAACGACGACACGAGGCAAAACAACAAACAACAAACAACAATGAAAAACAGAGAAAGAAAAACAGAGGCATAGAAAAAGCGAAAACAGCCAGCGTCGCGACCCGAAAGCAAGCCCAGCTCTCAGTTGTGTGCCTGTACCTCGACAAATGTTGGTCTTTACGCCCCTTGCGTCGCTCGTTTCGCCCCCCCCCTTTCAAGTCTTTATTCGTTCTTGTCACGCCCGTGGCCGCCTTCCTTGTACACTCCGTGTGTATGTTGCTGACGGCTGTGCCCGTTTCACGTTCTTGGTTTTCTCTGCTTATTTTCTCCAAAGAATTGATACTCATGTATGTGCTTTTTTTGTTTTGTTTTTCTCTCCTGTGTTTCACTCTCTTCTTTGAGTTTTCTTCTTCTCGTTTCCCCACTTCTTTTTCTTTTCTTTTTTTTTTGATTATTTGTGATCCAGAAGACGCTGTTTCTTTTCCGTCTTGTTTTCCACCTGTGGCTGTTCTGCCTGAGCACGTTCGCTGCGTGACAGATCCTGCACGTTAGTCCCCTCTTTCTCCCGCCATTTCTCCATCGCTTCCTCCAACCCCGTTCATGCGCGCCACGCCGTATTCAATGCTTCCTTGTGTGTGAACGTGGATGTGGAGTGGCCGTGAGCCGCGTGATCGTGGCCGCTGTGGAAGCGACCGGAGAAGGAGATGTAAACAAACACACAACCAACCAACCAATATTGTCCGTCTTGAGCGCAAAGGAAGGATGCACACGTACACACATCAATACAGATACACCGAAAAGAAAAGAAAAAGTACTACTAATTGAAATGAAATGAAATGAGGTGGAAACGACAGTCCGCAGACAAAACAACAAAAGCACCTGTATGCGTGTGTCTGTCTGTGTGCGCTTTTCTGTCTGTTTCCCTCCTCTGTTTGTGTGCATGCGCGCGTGTGTATATATATATATATGTGCGCTTGTCTGTCTTTATGCCCAGTTGAATGGATCTTGTGTGTTGGCATTAGCGATACTTTTCACGAAAAAAAAGAAAATGACTTTTTTTTTGGATTCAGCGAGCGGATTGACAGAGCTTTATTGTTGAAAGAATGAAAATACCAAACCAGAAGGCCAAGTCTGAAAACCAACAACAACACCGCAGCGAAGGATTGGTGCCGCGGCGCACAACAACCCAGGCCCGCTCCGGTGGTAGCAGTGAATACCCACGTTATGAGTGCGCGGGCCAGGCAAGGTCGTGTGCCTCTCTCGTGCTCTTCGTTTGCAGGGGATAGCGTTTTCACTTGCTTTGCAAAGGCTGATGACTGACAGGCGTGTGTGGAGGGGTGGAGGTGGGGGATGGGACGGGCTTTGGAAGTTTCCAATCTCTCTCTATGTCTCTCTCGCCGCCCCCCACACGGTTTCTCCTGTTTCATGTCTTGTGTGACGGTACGAAACGTTCTGCGAACATCGTTGCTGCCACGGAACCTTTTTGGCCATCGGCTCGTCTGAGTCACGTACACAGCACACACACACACACAGCACACACACACACGCACACAAGTCCCCCCTCCCTCTCCTTCTCTCTCTGCTTCAGCGTGCGTGTGGATATCATTTTCCTTCTTACTATTCCTTTTCCCTCCCAATTCGATCCCCAACAAGACAGAACTGAATCTCTCTCTCTCTTGGGCTAGTTTGTCACTTGCCCATTTTTTTTGCTGTTGTTCTCTTTCTCTGTCTGTTTCCCCACTTCTGTCTTTTGTACCGTTACCGCCCCCTCCCTTCTTGTTGCTTCCTCACAACTCCGGATATCATGAGCGGCCACCGTGGCCAGGCCCCACCCACCCCCTCAAAAGGGTCCTTGCCCAGCCAGGAGCAGCCACACTCACCCTTGTCCCCACGCTCGCTACCGCCGCTGGCCTCCGTCACGGCCTCCTCCTCCTCCTCCTTTGTCCTGGGCGGTCGCACACAGTCCCAGTCCCAGTCTCAACCACACTCACACACGCATCGCCACGCCGCCGCGGCCGGCACCACGTCCGCCGTGGATGATGACGTCCTGCACTGGGAGCGCTCGCTGCACTCGGAGGTGGTCGGCAGCCCGCGCATTTTGCTGGACACCCCCACGCGTCGCAGGCCCAGCAGCGACACCGCGGTGTCCTTCCACAACCGCCCGGAGGCGCTCACGCCGCCGCTAGAGGCCGGCTCGTTCTGCCGCCCCGCTGGCCGCACGGGCGCTGGTGATGGCGCTTCCGGCGCACAGCTGTTGCTGCAACTGCCACCGCCACAACTCTCCCCGCTCTCCCCCACGCCACCTCGCAGCAGCGGCTCCATCCCCCGCTACGGCGCAACCGACACGCGGCCGAGCCCACTTCTCTCGGCCGGGGAGCGACCGGGCGGTGGCTCGCAACTCGGCACCCCGCAGGAGTTCCGCCACGACGTGCCTCCGTCCACCACGTTCCTCGGCCCTGACGCGCTGGACGGAGAAGGGCCACGCGATGCGGCTGCACACGAGCGGCACATGCGCAAGCGCCTCCTGAACGAGGACTTCTTCACCGGCCCGATCCGCAAGTGGCGCCGTGATGGCCGCTTCCCCTTCAAGCTCCTCAACAACATCCTCATCTTCCTCTGTCTCCTCGTTCAACTGAGCCTTTTCCAGCTACCCGAGACGGTCGCCAATGAGCAGCAGCGGCAGGCGATCGTTCACCACTTCACCGGCTCCGACACGTACCTGTCCCGCGCCAAGGGCAACCTCGTGTCGCGCCCAACACGCTTTCTCGATGAGCAGATCCAGGTCTTTCAGTCGATCGAAAGCTTCGTCGACGTCTACTACAACCTGACCAACACGTCTGTCAGCGAGCTCAACTACTACTACTGGCAGCGTGACGCGACAGACCGAGACAAGCTGCTCGGGGCGTACCACGCGCTCGCCGTGGAGGCTGGCCAGAGCTGGGTGAACGGTGAGGAGGTGCTGCAGCTGCTGCAGGAGTATCAGCGTCGCAAGCGCGTCAAGGCCTACGTGCGCGCGAATCAGGTCCCCAACCGCACCACCGCGCTGCCTGGGCCCGACGGCTCAAACGCATCCTTCGCCCAGCTGAACCTGTCCATGGTGCAGCCGGTCGTGATGCAGGTGCTTGCCTACCCCTTCTCGCTGCGGGAGCGCCTCTCGCCGTCGCAGGCCAGCCCGCGCTGGTTCACGTTTCTCCTCGATGCAAAGAACCCGCTCGGACCGTTCCGCCACTACAACCGCTCGCACACGCTTCATCGACAGCAGCAGCAGCAGCCGCGTGACGAGTGGGCACAGGAAGCACGTGGTGGCCACAAGCAGTTCCAGTTTGACCCGCGCGTGAGCTGGGACACCAACGTGCTGACGGACGCCGATCTGCAAGCACGCAACGCTACCATCTGGCGTCGTCCCGATGATGCCACCACTACTGGTGCTGGCACGCGAGCGCGCCGCAAACAGAAGCGGCAACAGGCACCGGATTCCGACTTTCTCAAGTTGGTCTGCCACGCACGCATTGACGTGCTGTCGGGGCGCTTCTACAGCCCCTGTCGAACGCCTGTTCTCAGCGGCGCGGCACCGCCCGGCGCAACCACACCCGGCGCCGCCACCACCAACGGTGCTGCGGAAGCCGCCTCCCCGCTGCTCGCGTTTCAGGGCCGAAAGGGGAATCGCGCGCTGAAGCGGTCGGCCGCGGCCGCGCAGCCTGTCGTCAGCGACTTGCTCTTCTCCTTCATGGACAACGTCGTGGCCGTGCGCCTGTTCGCCTCGGTGCGACACCTGTCCATTCCTTCTCTGTCCTCGTCGCCCGAGTTCTTGTTCCGCTCCCCCTTGGGCGACGACCAGGTCGATGACGCACACAACGCGAACACGTCCCGCGCGGGCCGTTACACGCGCCACCAGTCGAACCGCCCTGCCATTCCGTTTGATCGCTCCGTCTACCGCTGGATGATGGAGAAGAACCTCCGCGTGCACCGCGGTGGCCTGGTCGAGGCCCAGCTCGCCGTGCGCACGTCGGTCGTGCGCCTGCAGCCGCGCTACACGCACCCAGCCTTCCTGAATGCGCTGCTGCTGGCGTGCTTGGCGGTGTGGGAGCTGCACCTGCGCGGCCGCGCGCTGGGCCGCATCCACCGCTATCGCCGACGCGTCGCGCTGGAGAAGCGGCGCCTGCACCGACGCACCGTGGCCGCCTCCAGGGCTGCCGCCGCGCACCGCGGCTCGGCGAATCCACAGTCGTCGGATGCGTGTGGCGATGTGCAGAAGGCGCCGCTGCCGCCGTGGCCAGCGTCGCTGCGGTACGGGGCAAGCGTGGGGGCGGAGGCACAGGCCGCGACGCAGCGTGTCCGCCTTGGGATGGACCCCCACTTGTCCGCATCGTCCGGGTCCTCTTCCTCGTCGTCCGACAACATCGACCGTCTCCTCGACAGTGCCAGCGATGACGATGTCGACGACGCTGACCTTTTCCCTGAAGCGGAGGGCCTCATGGGGACCGGATGGGGCCCGTGGCTGCGGAGCGTGTGGTGGCAGCTGCGCCTCGGCATCTACGAGGAGCTTGGCCTGAGCTGGGCGCGCACCGGCGATGACAGCGGCAGCGGCCACGACGGCGTGGGCAGTGCCGCGGGCGGGCCGGAGTCACAGCCCTTGTTGCCGTCGTCCTCAGGTCTCCAGCGGCGCGAGAGCTCGGATGCCTCGTCGCACTCGTCACCGCGGCGGGCGACCTCGTCGTCGTCGGGCACCGTGCGCGCCTTCGTGATGCGTCGGCGCGAGGAGGCACGGCAGGAGCGGCTCCTGGCTCGCCGCTACGTCAGCCTGCAGGACTCGTGGCGCTACCAGCTGCAGCAGTCCATGGGCGTGGGCTGGCACCACGTCGCGGTCCTGTCGGCGTGCCTGACGCTGCTGTACGCCGTGCTGTACTTGGCACAGCTGCTTCCGCTTGCGACCAGCTTTCGCACAGACGCCGTGCGCAGCCTCGCACTCGGTCTCGCGTGCCTGAGCAGCAGCGTGGTGTTCTTGAGCTACGCGCGGTACTTTCCTCGCGTGTACTTCCCGATTCTCATCACCAAGGTGGTCATCCCGCGGCTGCTCATTTTTGTGCTGTCCATCGCGCCGCTCTTCCTTGGCTACGCCTTGTTCTTTCACATTGTGTTTGGTTCGCATTCAGACGGCCGCTTCTCCACGCTGGGCTGGTCGGCCATGTCGCTGTACTTTATGGCCTACGGCGACTCGCTCATCCCCGCCATCAACACGTCCGAGCGCGGGGCGTCGCGCGCTGTCGTGGTGCTCGCCAACGTCATGACGGTTCTGTTTGTGCTGCTCTTCATGATGACCATCCTCAACTTTGCGCTGGGCATCACCATCCACGAGTGGCACCGCATCCGCCAGCGCTTTGGCACGGTCCTGAACATGTCCAGCATTCTGTTCTCGGTGCGCACGCGAGAAGAGGTCAAGGCCGAGGCCCTCGACAAGGTGCGCGCCAGTCTCGAGCTTCTCTTGTACATGAAGTACGAGGATGAAGTGAGCGAGGCCGCTGCTGCTGCCGCTGCCGCTGCTGCAGAAGCAGAAGCAGAAGCAGAGGCTGAAGTGGAAGCAGATGCGGCCGCCCCAAACAATGATGACGACGACAACGACCACGACGATGGTGCCGGCGACGCCAGCGTACCACCACCACCACCACCCCCGGCAGCGGACATTGAGGAGCGCACACGATACCATCAGCGCCGTGGCCGCGAAGGCCATCGCGGAGACGCTGGCACTGCGAGAACAGTTCACGGCGACTCTGGTGACGACGTGCGAGAAGAAGATCTCACACCGGAGACGACACAGGCGCCCACCTCGGTTCCATCTCGTCACGACCTGGCGCTGCACTTGTTGACCTCGTCCTCCGACGCACCCGCGACTCTCCAGCCAAGCGCCGTCGTGCCGCCACCCGACTCTGCCTCAGACGACCCAGAGAGTGTGCAGCTGAGTGCGGCGACAACGATCGGCAACATGCCTGGCGACGACTTTGGTGCGAGTGAGACCGCTGACAGCAGCCACACACAAACATCAGCGCCTGCGGATGCGCGACACCGCGACGCGCCACTGTCCATGAGCAGCCTGAGTGATGAGCTGTGAAAAGCGTGATGCAGCCATTCCAGAGTAGAACAAGCACAGGCGCGAGGGACACACCACCGCCACCACAACCACAACCACAACCACAACCACACCGCTCCCACACAAACGTTC